>JACSZP010039246.1:0-17496 GCA_016161895.1 Pinna nobilis | reverse complement strand
TATATATATATATATATATATGATCTATTTTCCTGTATATGTATGTATAAACATGATAGTCCTTTGTCGGTACTGTTACTACCAAGGTGGTCTATACCCAGTCTTATAGGTCAATGCGACTTTTCATAAGATTAATTCATTACATAGAGATAAAAGTAAACTGATAAATAAACATGGTCAACGGCGAAACTTCCATTTACCTGAAGGCTGTATTATGTCACAAGTACACCCTTCATTAGCCTATTATTTAAAGTAGATCATGCTGTTGATATAGATCACCGTTAAATGGGTCACGCAAGATAGGGGAAAAGGCGCCGTCCCAGGATGGGACCTAAACTCTGGGCACCTTTATATCAAAGAAAAGGCAAAGGCGAGAAGTCTATCACAGCGCCACAAAAGAAATTATTGTATAATTTCGTGACGAAAGTTAAACAACACAGTTCAAAGTTTGTTTATTATTCAACAAATTTGTTCATTGTCTCCCTATTCTGGTGAAGATTGATATCTTGGTTGTTGTTGTTGTTGTTGTTGCGTTGTTGTTTAACGTCCCACTCACACTACTGTGACACGGGACCTCGATTTTCACTGTCTCATCCGAAAGACAGGGACGACCAACCGCGGAGTGCCGCTGCGGGAATCGAACCCCGGACCCCTCGGCTAGAAGTCGAACACGCTAACCACTCAGCCACGGAGGTCCCTGATATCTTGGTATCTGTGATATCAAAGGTTTTCACTGGCATACGGTGTCGTATCCATGTAAGTGAAAGATTCTTGAATTGGATTTTTATTTGTGATATAAAAACAAAAGCAGCTTTGTTCATGTGTGTTTTATTGTGAAAATTAGACATTAAACATGTCAAAGCACAAATATTTTTCTCTCAAAGTAAAAAGCTGAGAACTCGTTGCCATTTGCCGAAACTGTGTAAAGCCAATATATTTTACATTCAGAGTAATATAAGAAAGTTAAGTTGGCAAAAATATAACACTACAGATAAAAAAAACTGACTTCATCAAACCAAGTTTAAATAAATATCTTGAAACTCTTGCTGTTCAACATATTTTTCATTGCCAGGTCGAGTCCGTCGATATCGAAATAATGCAACACGACATATTAATATCAAAAAATTGTCGCAAGGCTCTTTAGCGTTTAGATTAAGGGATTCTAATAGATGGTACAATTAATTCATTTATGAATAAGTTTTTTGGTGATATGAATGATAATCTTAGAAAAAGCTTAACATACATTAAAGCAACATTCTACGTAATGAAAACGAAGGTTTGCAGTTACAGGGGCCTTTTAACAAAAACAGAAGCGAAATTAAATGTTCTCGTATAGTCAGTTACTCGTACATAGACTGCATTGCCTTTTTAGAATATGTAGTCTTCAAAACTACTTGGATTATTCAGAGGCTTTTATAAGTGGCAACAATAGTTCGATTGATTCGTGTGGCATCTTGCTAATGACTTCAACAAAACACTAGCTTGCATAGGAAGCGAAAGAGTTTCCCAAAAAATGGATAACTGAATATCTTTTTTGTAATGAAAAGAAATTCACTTTTTTCATACTCTTTGATTTTACATGAGGTTACTGGATAAAAAGTTTTTTCTTTATTCTTATGTATGACACATCCGGATATCACCGACTGTTGAGCAAAGGTCAACGAAAGATAACTCCTGCTAAATGAAAGCTAGAAAATCATGGATTCATGGAAGATTTTTCAGTTCAATAACGATACAACGATGTAACACATAATACACAATGAGTTCAAATATTCAAAATCATACAAATGTCAAAAGTAAAATAAGTATACAAGACATGACATGATGAATTAACAACAAAACCGAAGTTTCAGAAATTTCTGTACATTACGTTAAAAACTCTACTGGGATAAAAATGATAATTATTTGCGTAGTTTACGACAATTGTATTACATGTACTTTGCGCATGAAATACGTTCTAGGTGCAATAATAACAAAATATACATCAAAACTCAATCACTGAACAAGAAACACTACATATATTTACAATGCCTTACATTTCAATGTTCCGAACGATTGTCCAAGTAGCGTAGTGGATAGCGCACTCGCTTCTCACTAATTCTCATTGTAAAATAAATAAAGTTTGAACTTTTTTAATTTTCTCAAACACATGGTACCGGTTACATGTGTATAAAAGGAGGTCCGAGAGTTCTGTCTTTCGATAATAATCTATTTCCATTCCCGTGCTCGCGTCATTACATTACATATACCGAAACTCAGGGAGCGTGTAAAAGTGGTCGAAAAGTTAATTATTACAGTGGTGCTTGGAAATACAGGTGCCTTATGAATCTATGCATTATCATTTTACGACAAACAACAATATAAATATTATTCTGTGTAAATATGCAGAGCTTTCGAATGTTGGACTTTTCATGGTCCTGTACTGTTTACAGAAAAACATTTCTATAATACATTGCTATTGACCGCATTTCTCGATGGACGTTTGACAATCATAAAAAGAAGCTAATCACATAGTACTAGATCTTCTTTAAATCCTTATTCCGATTCATCCAATGTGTATATAAAGACTTATTGGTAATCGGTGAAAGGCTCTCAATGTGCTGGTTCTTTTGATGTACCATTTGCATCACCCGTGGCTCTATGTAATTCTGTGGGAATCTATGTCCCCGGGGAGTATGTACAGTCATTATACAAACAAAAGAATGTATTCCAACATTGAAAAAAGTTATCGTAATGTCCACAAGAAATAACCTCTTTCATCTTTTACTTAAATAGTTCTTTACCAGGATGGCTGTCAATTATCTTTGATCGTGTGGTATAAACTGCTTAATGTAAGTCTAGAATTGATGTATCAAATCTAAGTTGAACTTCACAAAAAGATGATTGTTCGTAAATGCTGGTAGTGACACAGGTGTGTGGGCCTTTGTAAATGAACTAAAGAAAATATGAGATCATACCACTTTTTTAGTTTAATATAATGCATCACTTTGCTTCACCACTGGAATGTGGTTAAGAATCAGTTTCTGGACGGTTCGTTTATTAACTTTATTAAGATCATGCTATGATATCTAGTTGTTTGAGATGAAACAACTGTTTCATGTACCACGTGATACCGCATAACGTTTGTGTGGCAGTAGTATCTGCAATGGTGAAGGATTGTAACTCTTCGTAATCTCCCCACTGAAATGACGTAAAAGCGGGATTTCGTCATATTGCGTCATTTCCATCACTATTTGAAAGAAAAGTCCCGCACAAACCATTATCGGGCATCACGCGGTATATAAAATAATTCCACTGAGAGATCTGAGAATACAGTCGAGCCCCGATGATTCGAAGGTCATTAATTAAGACGCAGTGCCCTCTGGGCCAAATTTTCCGGAACCAGAACAGATTTTTCGTCATAAATGCGTTCCAACAATACTGATGTTTCATGTATCCGGGAAATTTTCTTCAGTTCAAAAGGGTCCGGATTGATGAGACTTCACTATTTATCATTTTTATAATTGATTTAGGTAATGAAATCGTCATAGAATCTTTAATAGCTTATAACGTAGTAAAATTTTCAAATGCGTTATGTATCTTTCACATGAACGAAAAGTAGCACCATTTTATGAAAAGAAATTTTATCTGAAGTCATTCACATGACGAGAAATTTAATTGATAAACATATTTGTATTAAATGTTATTTTTATATTGGTGATGAACTCATTTTCGTCCCAATCACTCATGGATGTACATTACAAAAACTTTGGTTTATATGTAATTAAATACGTACATTAAATAACAGCGATTATAAAACGCTCTCTTATTTGAATTATGCTGAATAGTACACGTAATAAAATGTGAGTTATTTGTTAAAATAATTTTGATTCATCCATTCAACATCAATTAAAAAATCTAGTCTACATTGGCATTGTTATGATATATCATTGCAATTTGATGTTCAGATATACATATCTTAAAGTATAAAACAACTATTTCTGTTGCGACATGTAAGTATATCTCTCGACTGTAAAACACATTTCGTATTTTTGTAGTAAATCACCTACAGACTGGCTCTGACAAATCCACAATACTTCACACCTTGATGTGCTCTTCGTACACCGACAAAAGAACAAGTATACCAGCCCCAACAATAATTCCAATGTTGTTGAACAGGATGAACTTGGAACGCTGGGATCTATCTCCCGTCCCTCCTTGCACAAGATTTGGCAGCTGAAATAAACATTTTAGACAAATATATAGTATTACAGAGGCAGGATTATTGTCCGTTCCATTGTCAATACATAAAATCAAAGGATACAAGATAAAGAATGGAGTTTGGAATTTTTGTTTTTGTTTTGTTTTAAATAATGACAATAATCGTGATATCCGAAATCCTTGATATAACTATTTAATACGCAGTTTTCATCTGTATAAGAAATGTTCCTATAAGGAATTCCAGAACACTTTTGTTGAATAAACACCACATGCAGCGGAAAACAATACTACCACCGAAGTAAGACTTTACAGCCAAAAGGAAACACATTTATAGTGCGATTATATTATTTGTTATCAAATTTTCCAAAAGGATCTCAAAATATTATCACTTACAGACGTCGCGCATCGGAGAACGTTGGTAAGACAAACATCAATGACATCTAGGAAATATAATTTCGTTTGTTTGACGTAGGAATCAGGAAGAAATTATTTTCTCTACGTTATTGGTTCGACGATAGGTGTCTCTAAGTATTGTGCAGTGTGCACGTGAAGTTGCTAGTTTTATCATCCAGACAACATGACACTAACTGTTGACACGAATTTAATTTTTTTTTGGGTGGGGGGGGTTATATTTCTTATTACTATTCTAATCAATTGTAAATTGTTGTGGTTTATGGGTGTGAATGAAAAATTTAACGTGTTGCATTCATCGTGCACGTGTTGCTGTGAAATACAATTATGTCTTTTGCTTTGTTTCTAGCTACTAACTAGATTAATTTAGCTATAGTTTGCTTTTGATGACCAAATGAAGATGCCCAAGGATGAACAACAAGTATTCACCAGCTATTACATCTAACATAATATCAACATATATGGTGGCCCGCTGTAATATTTTAATCAAATAAAGTATTTTCTATCACAAATACAGCATTCAATATCACTTACTTTTATACCAAATTAAAGCTCTGAAGCTGATCCAGGTTTATATAAGTAATACACAATTGCTAGAATATACACCGAAATAGTCCAAAGTACAAAACTAATAGCTATAAATAGACAGGCAATAATTGACCGAATCTTCCTTTACTTAATTTGACAGATTCTCTCTCTCTCTCTCTCTCTCTCTCTCTCTCTCTCTCTCTTCATTTACTTACCATATCTACCAACGCAATGTACAAGAAAAGTCCTGCAGTTACGGCAAAGATCCACTGTCTGACTACCTGATCAGAAGACACGACTATACCGACATAAAGTCCAATAAAAGCAGTGAGAGAGGAGAGGAGGTTAAAACCAAGAGCTTTCTTCATACCAAGTCCACTTGTGAGCAATATAGCAAAATCACCTGTGAAAATGAAATAAACGTTAAATATGACAAAGGTAACTGGTTCTTTGTTAATGTCAGCCTCAAGAACTAATCTCGCCACTTCTGGTTGTAGAGCAGATACAGTTCTTTAACACGCCGACTCCTACTGTGACACGGAACCTCGGTTTTTACTGTCTCATCCAAAAGAAAAGGATAGCCAATAGCAATGTGACTTGGGCTCCAACCCCCAGCTCCATCAGAAGTCGAACATGTCAACAACTAGACATAGCGGCCTTCAATCATATGGAGACCGTTAAAGGGTCCTTACGTGTGGCTAATGCTCAGGGCTTTGGGTGAGCGGTATTGCGGGATGGGGTATTCCCAAGCCTTGTTTGACAAATGACACCAGTTTATTATGATTCAAATAACAGGAAAAAAAGTTGACGGTCCCGCCAAGGCTCAAACCGACACTGTACCATGAAGCATAAATCATAAATTAATTTTCACAGTTAAGGCAACTCTGTTCATTTGATCCTGGCAATGCATACCGAGATTAATACTAGTCATGATTATTAGCTCTATCAGAAAAGGGTTTTTTAATACAAGGATTGCATCCAGTGGAAGAGGTGGATGACGTTGGCAAGCTTTATAAAAGCGGGTCAAACACAACTTATAACATCTTTTGTTTTTCGAAAAAACTCGCGTCTTAAAATCAGGTAAATTTTGGTTAAATTATTAAGTATAAGACCGGAAACTAGCAGTTTTGAAAAGTCTCTCTAGCATACTTTAAAAACAGGACTAAAATTTGCAAGACACATGTATTTCTATAATGATTTTTGGCAAAATGTTGCTCTTTTGCGATGGACCTGTGAACTTGGGTACTGTGGGATTATATGCTGGATTGCGATTTACTACAGTAGTCGTATGAAAGCGGTGTTATTAATACAACTATAAATAAACAACAAACCTAGTTCATGGGGAAACTCATGACAAAACACAGCAATACTGGTAGCAATTCCTGTTGATGTTCCCTGTGTAAAAGCAGCACCAATCGCCAAGCCATCGGCAAAGTTGTGTAAGGCATCGCCAACTATCACCATGATTGCTACTGCGGTCCAGCCTAGTGAAAATCAAGTCTAGTTTTAGTTTGAATATTGCATACAAGGCAACTTGTTTCATTCGTACATTGGTACAGAGGACCCCTCGCTAATCCAGACACCTTCGTTCCCTAGCACATTGTCCGAATAAATAAAGCGTCCAGGTTTACGGAAGCATATCTCCCTAATGACCAAAGATCGATATTTTATTCCAAGTAAAATTTGTCCCGAAGGTGAAGCATCCGGATTATCGGCGTCCGAATTAATGAAACTCATTTTAAGATTATTCACAGTGAATTTCCTTGTTTTTCTGTGTTGTTTTGTTTGGTCATGCGAATTTATGTTCCACTGAAAATGTCTGCTGGTTTTGTTATTTTGATTCATCGACAGATCTAAGAGTTTAAAATACAACATTATAAGAAATACTTTTTGACACTTCGTTACTACTAACTAATACTTAAATAAGAATAAATTAGGAAGAAGAAATATTATAGATGGTGACACAGTGAAACATCAGAATTTACTTAAGTCTGAGATTAATTAAACTCAAGCTAATCCTAAATTATAATCTGCTGAGACTTAAGAAAATTTTATGGTACTGTTTAACTTAGTTTGATATTTTACACACACCTAAAAAGACCAGAAACCTAAATATCAACTCTTGATATGTATCTGGTTTAAAAATGTTACCTTTCTTTTCATGATCCCCGCTGCCTGAGTGAAGGTGCGCGTGTCCGTTTGTGTCCAAACTTGTCTGGCTTTTTGTGACCTCATACAGTGTGGCCTTAGATTCACTTTTACTTCCGTTACTTATCTGAAACAAGGATATACATATATATGACCTATGCATGAGACATTAATGAAGAAATATTAAAAAGCCTATGAGAAATTTTAACACTACATGTTTTTTCTTTTAGAACCGCTGTGTTTCTACAGAAGAGGGCTTTGGCTCAGTCGGTAAGGTCGTGGATTCGTCTCTGTTGAGGCAAAAAGATCCATCACACCTTAGCATCCCAAAGAGCCAAAAATAGACAGAAATGTTAGGGTCTTCAACAACATTCGCCGATGAATTCGTATAGGTGAAATGTTTTTGGGGTGGAACACCGCAGAAATACCAAAAACTTATCAGAAAATTTCATACTATTCCTGGAGAGTTGTTAATCGTCACGGTAGAGGTCTTGTGTTCAATATGTGAGGTCGTGGGTTCAAGTCTATGCAGAGGCAACTGAATTTGAAAAAAAACCCGTCACTTCTCGGTGACCAATTAGATAAAAATTGGCAAAATTATAGGGTTTTCATCGACATCCGCCGATGATACCGTATAGTTTAAAAGTTCTTAACAATGACAAAATCAGAAAAATCATTTCCTAACAAGGAATTTTAATACTCTCCTTGAATTTTCATGAAAAATCGCTAATTCATAACCGTGGGGATTCAAAACACTTGTCTAAAGATAAACTATTCTAATGTGAAGGACGATTTTGAAGACATAAGAAAACTTTACCTCATTTGAACTTAATATCAGCTATCATTGTCAAGGAAAGTTTTTTGAGGGAGACCGTATAAATCAAACACAAGGTCAAGCGAAACTTAAAATAAAATAAGAAAATGTCTCCTACTGATAACTCGATGTTGACCTGAGTGTTGTAGAAGCCTTATATACATAACATATCAAAGAAATCAGGGGAGCAAACTCTTGCCATCTTAAGTCATAAAAGCGTAGGATGTATTTTTGAAGTTCTGCTAGGTAAATAATTGATGTGGATTTTTAATATTTCATTCATATGAAATTTGCTGACATCTGAAATGGGATTAAACCTTTGAACTTTATTTATAATGATATTACGATTTACATTCACACTTATGAGAGCATTATTTATTACATCTTGTATTATACATGTATATATGAAACGGTAAAGGTAACAACTTGTGGCCCTTTTTCACAAAGAATCTTACGATAAAAATCAATCGTAGTCGTAAGTTAATGAAATTTCTCTATTGTTTATTTGACAGAGTGCAAATGCAATTAAATAGATATAGTCACAATCTGATTTATATCATTTATGCCAATCAAATTTCATCACATTTGGTCAACTTTATCGTAAAATATACAAAATTTGGTCAATTGAAAAATTGCTAACTTCCGATTATGAGTGATTTTGATCGTTAGATTTTTTGTGAAAAAGGCCATATGTGCCTAGGAGGAGTAAGCATCCCGTGTTAATACACAATGTAAAAGCGTGCCGGGTGCATGTGCCTCTATGCTTCGATGCATGCATTGCAAAACTCCTATTTTTAGATAACAGACGTGTACACTTACAGTCTTGTCCATTTCAATGTCAACAAATGGCATATGGGAGTGACCATGCCCGTCTGCTTCTGTGACGACACCCTTGCCGATCAAATTGAAGAGCATCTCAATAAAATAGAACCCATATATACCTGGAACAAGTATCAGTTTGTATTGCAGTTATATCGTTATTAAAGGTCTGATTTAGAAAATTAAGGCGAAGGGCCATAACTTTTCCAAAGACTAAATTGATCCAAATCATATACCATCTTGATCTCTGTATTTTTAATAACAATGAAAACGCATGACTGAGATAGTTAAAGGAAAACCACGAATTGCCAGAAATATTTCCAAACCGAGTGCTATGGTTTTGTAAAAATAATGTTTGACTTAAACAAACGCAAACTAGTTTACTCATGTATGCATGTTTCAATTCAAAATTTCACTATATGTTTAAAAAAGAACAAAACAAATTAATGGCTGAATGAATAAACATGTAAAACGCTATGTGCCTTGGGGATTTTATAGTAGCGGTATAACGAGAGAGTTGACATAAAAATAGATGGACCTTGGGGCCCGGACTTCAAGCCTCTGCAGTTAGATTTTCCTTTTTATTCGAATGAGGCAGTAAAGAACTAGTCCCCGTGTCACAGTAGCTGTCGGCACGTTAAATATCCCTTGGTGCTCATTAGCAAGTAGTTCTGAACATTGTTCAAAATTTCAAGCCCTACGCCAACAATCAGTTGAGCCGTTAAATAATTTTAGGAAGTAAAACAATGCTAGAACATAGTTAATAAAAGGTTTACGTACCTGCCAGCGCTGCTAGACCATATGCCACATATTCCTGGAGCTTTATTGGCTCATTACTGTGATCATGGTCGTCCCCTTCGTGAGAATGTAAACCAAAGGCCTGTAAAACATAACTATTCTGTCAATCGCTTGATCTGGGGTATTCCGTGCCCGATTTATTATAGAAAAATTGAATGTCGTATTACAAATTGTCACTAAATCAAAGATATGCCAATGAACACTTGTGGGTAACAAGGGCTAGGCCTTAGCGTAGTTACTGTCTACTTTTCGTGCATTATGGTGGGTTGCATAAAATATACCAGAAAAAGTGTTACTGCAAGTCTTTATAGTCACAATGATGTACGGATTGACATAATGAAAATAACTTTCTTGATTTACAAAATAGGTTTTTTTAAACAACAACAACGACACCTTTCCTATCCATTACTTGTATTACTAGGGCCGCCATGGCCGAGTGGTAAGTGGTTAACGTGTTCAACTTCGAATCGAAGGGTCCGGGGTTCGAATCCGCGCAGCGCCACGCTTCGGTTAAACGTCCCTGCCTTTCGGATGAGACAGTAAAACCCGAGGTTCCGTGTCACAGTATGTGTTGGCACGTTAAAGAACCCTCACTGCTCTACGGCCAGCAGTGCCGACCATAGGCAAAATTTGTCGCCCTTCACCGGCACATATGAGCCAAATATGTGACACGTTAAACAACAATACAACAACAACAACCAACGATTGCTTTTTTGACATAAAATTGTTTTGACATGTCAGGGACTTAAAACCTAGGAAGTGACTGAAGTCTGTAAATCTTCTCAACTGCAGATTTCCAACCAATCGGAATTCAGTATTTGCTGAAGCTTTGTGAATTCTGACTTAAGTAACTAGAATTGTCCTAACAGGACTTATACCCCCCCCCCCCCCTCCCCCTGACAGCATTTTCGAGGAACGGGAGTTATGTGTGTGACCTTGACCTTTGACCTTTTAACCCATGTGTGAAGTACCAACATTGTAGACCCACAGGTACTTGAGTTATTGTGCGGAAACCATTTTCAAGGAACAGAGTATTGTGACCTTGACCTTTGACCTTCTGACCCCGAAATCAATAGGGATCATACTTGAGTCATGGGCAACCCATATGTGAAGTATCAACTTTGTAGACCCATGGGTACTTGACTTATGGTGCGGAATACATGGACAGACGGACAGACAAACGGACAGACGGACAGACATGGTGAATCCAGTATACCCCCTACAACTTTGTTGGCGGGGGGTATAAAAAAACAAGTTATATGGTACCAGGCCCTGGTTCATTATCATTTTAGTTAGATAAGAAATCATCATTTTATTTAGATTTTGATGACAACAAAGGGTCTCAAAGATTTTTTATAAATTAGTTATGCATTTTATTTCATTTCTGATGGCCACCTTAGTAAAAAGGTTGGCATGTTCATATTCTCAACTTTAGGTCATGGGTTGGAATCCACGCCGCGTTAAGATTGTTTTTCATGTCCTTAAAAGAGACATTAAATACCAAGGCAATGTCCTCGTCATGGTAGGTTTCTGTTCTTTGAAGAACCTTCCCTGCTCAATGACAAAAAGTGCCGAGTTAAGGCCGGATGTGTCGCCATTCACAGGCACCCTGTGATGTCTCCATATAAATGATAGCACGTACCGTTGGAAGAAGGTGAAGCAGAGCATCTGTGACTAGTGTTCCGACTGCCAAACCAAGGAATATTGATAGCAGTACAGGATAGCAACTGCGGCATGATCCTCGGGCACACGGCATAATTACCACACCGGCAATAGAACACAGGCAAATAATAAACACAGCCAATGTACCGTAGCCGTACCCTGAAAAACAGATATGCATTATTGAATGTATCAGTGTATATAGTGAAATCTATGTGATATTTTACAAATCTTAACATATTCAATTTTTTTTTCATATGGGTACAATTTATATTTCAAACAAGCTATTCAAAATAAATTGATACTTTTAAAGGGTAAAGGCAACGAACAGTGACTGATCTCATTATTCCTACAAAATTGCAATATAAGGAATTGGGCAAACACGGACCCCTGGATACGCCAGAGGTGGGATCAGATGCCTAGGAGGAGTAAGCATCCCCTGTTAACCGGTCACACCCGCCGTGAGCCCTATATCTTGATCAGATAAAATGTTAAATTATCCAAATAAACCGATAGATAGTTAGATATACAGGTATGTAAAGCCAGCTTGTTTTCACAGATTGTGTAAGGGAAGGTAAAAAGGAAGGCACATATGACATGTTATCTCTTAGCTTGGATAACTAATTTAGGAAAGGAAAAGGACAATTAGGTAGTCAAACATTTAATTCAGTGGCTCAAAGATAGGTTTAAAGACATGTTTGAATATGTAAAGATCTAGTTTAAGTTAAATCGATCTGACTGGCATATGCAGTTTTTTCTGTCTTAGTAAAGTATGCTACTTCTGAATACTGTAATTCCCACATTGGGCGACACCATGTGTACGGAATAAATTGACGTTACCTGTCCATATGGTGCATACGTCTCAAATACTCAATCTGAATGGAAACCTCGAGATGTCTCTATGTCAGTAAAAAGTCAAGCTTTGTGTCAAAGTCATGAATTAATTCCAGATATGTTACACTGTGTATGATTGTGCTCAAGGGGAAAACAGTAAACTTAATGTTGTATAAACATTTCAAGGCGAGTCATTCAGTTGTCTTATCATTCAAGAGTATCACTTTCTTACGTTCAGCATCAGTTGGATGAGTTTTAGGCATTGTTGACGCCTCAGCAACTGGAACACAACCCTTGGTAATCTTCTGGTACACTAAAGCGGGGAATATCTCAAAGAAGGAGGCCTTGGAAATATTGTTCTTATCCTGTATGTTATATATCGCCAAAAGCTCCTCTGGACTATAACATGTGGGTGCCTTTGAAAAAGAAGGAAAATTATGGCTATATATCTATGTATCATACAGCACTGAATGCATCAAACCATTACCGTTAAACTGTCTTGCTTTTAAGACATATCAAAAGGAGTAGGTTTGTTTGGTTTTATTTGTATAGTTTTGCCTCACGCCACACTCAAGAATCTTTCAGTTATATGGTGGCGGCTAGTTTTCATTGGTGGAGGAGAGAGCCTGGTTTCAAATGTACCCGGAGAGAGACCACCAGCAATCCGCGTGTAAAGTGGCAAACTTCATCACATAATCAGTTTAGGTTCCAGGGTGAACCTGCGCTGACAAGAGGTGAGGGACTGGGTGGTTTAAAGCGCGGTGTTTTAACCATTCAGCCACCGAGGCCCCATATATACCTATGTATCATATAGCACTGAGTGCATCAAGCGATTATCTTTAAATTGTTTTGCTTTTAAGACATATTCAAATATGTCTTATATGAGTAGGTAATAGTATCCTAAAGGGGATTATTCTTATTTTACCAAATACAGGGTTTTCAAATTGACTGGGTTAAAGTAGTACTAAAGTTTTTTAGTTTTGAAATTTAAATAATTTCAAATTAAGCGGAATTTCAATTTAGTTTAAATATATTTTCTTGCCCAAAAGTGCAGACGGATTGTGCATAATTCATCTCAACGTATTGGAGCCATCTCCTCAATAAATGTTTACAGAGTTGATATGATTGCGACAGTACAGACATGAATTAACATAAATAAACTAAAATTTCGAGAGAATTGGAGTACATAAAAAAGGATAACAAATTCACACAAAGCTTGCAGTTGCACATATTTCGAATCAACATTTGAGTAATGCTTACACCTTTAGGGAAAATGAGAAAAAAAGTTATAGGAGTGCACCTGGCATGGAGAAAGACGGCTAAAATCTATTACTAACACGATAGTTTGTACTGGATTGAAAATATCTTTATTCTTTATTTTCAACATTTTTGAGATTTGATCTTTTACTCAATTGAGTTTCTCAAGTGACGGGGTAGTTTGGACGTAGTTTTCTAAACATCTCAACTCTCAAATTATCAAATTATCATTCAAATAACATTCTGAGAATTAATGATAAATAGAATCTATCACTCCTTTGTACAGAGACAGAGAAATCTCACCCGAATGTCAAAGATTTGCAGTCCACGACGAGGCTTGACGAGTCGTGGATGTTGCAAATCTTTGACACGAGGGTGAGATTTCTCAGTCTCTGTACAAAGTGGTGGTTGATTATTTTTCTCTCACCCTCAAAAAATGAATTTCTAAGTAGTAAATATATTTGTGCAACACTGTATTCAAGCGGACAAAATACGTCAAAAGCAGGTCAAGACGTACCGGTAGTGACGTCATGGGATTCGAGATAAGCACGCGGGGTGCGAGACAGATATATCTCAGAACGGGTATGTTGATGGATTTCTCTGTCAGGGGGAGAGAAAAGTCTTTTCACATCGATAACCGCAAGAACATGAAGATGTGTCCTTTAAGTTTATACGATATTAATCATAATTCAATTGACTACAACTATATCTTAACTTTGTGTTTATGACATTGATATTTCTTAGTCGGTAGTTCAACAGGATTTGCTACCTTTTAACTTGAGGTGTAATGGCACTTTTGAATTTGGAAATAGATGGTAGTTTTCGGATAATATCTGGGAGATTACACCAAAGTTAACTATATCAGGTACAAAGGATGATCTTATACATGTTGTTCTTTGTTATTCTTGAGATTTCAATATATTGGGGTTCAATATAAATGGGTTTGACTAAATTAAAGGCTATTTAGATCTCACAATGCTGTCCTTCGCATATTATGTTGCGCTTTTTGTGTACATTTTTCCCGTATTTTGTTTTACATACACCATGCTGACTCTATATGCATGACGTCGCAAAAGGCATGACGCCGCTATATGCATGACGTCGGTATATGCATGACGTCCATGGCGTTTATCTTGTGACCTGCATTTTGTCTTTTTAATCAGACACCTCTACCTATATATACATCGGGAAATTCAGATTTTTTAAAAGTAACAACAAAGCATTTGGTTCATTTGAAATCAAAATCAAGATATCTTATTTGTGTGGAGTTACAATAAGGAAAATATTAAAATCCACTTTCAAAACAAGTAAACCTGGAAAAGATTGTTAGGAATTCTATATTGTGAAGTTTAGTTTATTGTTCATGTCATCTTTTTTATTCTTAGATTTTTGAGGGGGACGTTAGACTACCAAACAACTACAACAATCAGCATGTTTATATTTGTATCACTTACAAACGTGTGTTCATGGTGGTCACCAGCAGCGCGCTTTGTTCTCCTGTGACTCTCCAGGTTGTTGGCCACCTGGTCCACCCACTGCAGATCCCGTTTCTTCCTATGGTCATGGCCAGCGTGGTCATCTTCGTCATCTGTTGTCACTGCTGCCGTCGTTTCGTTGTCGATGTCAAGCAACTTCAAAATGGTCTTCAAACCTACAATGTATACAACTTAAGTCATTTGCGTGGTTTAGGACAAAATTGAGAATGACTGAATGTGACGATGTTCTACTGTTGTGAACAAAGATTTTATAAATACAGAGACTTATCCGATTTCCATTTCCTGGAGAGGTTTGTTATCTCGAGAATCCGATAAAGCAGACATTGCTTCTGGTGCTGTAAATAAACAAAAGTCTCAGATTTGTGACGGGTGAGGCATGCCTTCCGGGCACCTAATCTCAGTCCATTTGGGATTTGCTTATTTCCCACGTTGAGACCATTATGATTCTTCTGTTTGCCTTTTTTTAGGACTTGGACCATGGAATATACATGTCGCGGTACTTCTCCAATGTATTTAATTATTAGATCATGATAGAGTGGTTCGCAGGGCTTAAATTTCGCAAATGTCCTTAACATTTCCATACCACATGTATTTCTAAACTGGCGGTATGCTTCAAAACAAAGGAGGTAATAAATAGTTAAGGGAAGGCCCAAAAATCTCAAAACGATTTGATTGGTCCGGGGTGCTTAACTCCTCTTTCATGCAAACAAAGCTTTAGCCAAGCTTTCCGAATCGACACTTCTCTTTAATATTCTTTTACATGCACTATTTTGGTAATCCACTAATGGAAATACTTATATAAATGACTGTTTTATAATCCAAATAAATCTTACCTGTCAAATTGGTGTAGCCATTCTGAAAACCAGCTTCGTCCATCAAGACGTCCTCTATGTTCGCTTCTCTTGGGATTCTTCGACAAGCGTCCATTATGTTTGAACCTGAATATGATTATTTCATACAAATGACTAACATCACGCACTATGTACTCAACACACGCGGGAATACACAAAATCATCCTAACATACTTATTCTTACAGTCTACTCTGTCTGAAAAAGCAACTACATTAATGGACTTTCTGCCTTATTTATCCCAAATATTTGCTTCACATACTGTAAATTAATAGACCATCTTCCTTACGTACTTAAATATTTGCTTCTTACATTGTTTTCCACCTTTACACACTAAGAGAAAACCCATCATAATTATGTGACTATTCCTCCATCTTTTGTTGCACAATATCTTAATATAGATAGTACTGTCTGTCATATAACAAACATACCTGGAAATGTTCATACCAAGAGCATAAATTATCATGCATCATGAAGTGTATAAAAGAAGTGAAGTAGTAGATACCAAGGGGCATTCCAAATTCAATAGTCAACGACAGACAAAACTGTGACCAAAATAAAAAGAAGACATGAAGTGTATAAAAGAAGTGAAGTAGTAGATACCAAGGGGCATTCCAAATTCAATAGTCATCGACAGACAAAACTGTGTCCAAAATAAAAAGAAGACAAAACTACAAACAGAAATACACAAATACACTTATGACTAAAATAGAGTAACACGAACCCCAATAAAAAGCGGGAGTGAGTTCAGGTGCTTCGGAGGGTTAGCAACTCCTGCTCCATTTACCGTATGTGAAGCAAATTATCAAAAAGTTCTGGGTCAATATAAAAATTGGTGAAATATTGGACAAACATGGACCTCAGAAAACCAGAGGCGGAATTAGAGTACCGTTGTATCCGATAGCAAATTTTTAAACAAATTTCTTTCTCAAGATACGAATTTCTTAAGTGTGGTTCGTAGTTCACATAAGTAATTCTAAAGAGTGAACATATCTGGACTCAGCACCGTAAAACTTTAGAATGTACTTAAGTGAGAGAATTTACTCAACTCGTTAGTTAATACATTATTCTGATTGACATAGAAGCTGAAGTTGAGAAATTTATTAGACTTTAGTGATTTCTTACGTTTTAAGATACACAACTATGGCCTCCTAAGATTTGTGTCAGAAAAATAAATACCACCACCAGTTACCCTCTGGCCGTTAAATATTTTCGAGGCATATCTGACCTTTTGGCATAGGAGTCCAGTACCACAACTTTATGAATTTCTTTTAAGCTGCCCTGTTTTCAATAGTTGCGAGTTCAGCTGATAACGCGAGTTTACACTAAGTTCACATTAATTTACGCAAATCAGTTTAACTGGATAAGACAACAGACTTCCACAGAAAAATCAATGGGTCCCTTTCGTTTGTCTCAATAATCTTGGCGACGTTTCCGAGTTGAAAGAATTTCTGTTTTAAAATCTGTTGTTAATTTTTCAACCTTTTGCATAACTTAGCGAATATTCTTAGATTTTGAGAATAAGTTTTGTCTGGAAATTTTCTGTGTTTATGGTCTTGGGCCCTGGAGTCATGGGATAGTAATTTATTTAATTTCCTGTTGATGGATTTCAACCACAAATGACTCCTATGTAAGATATATATATATGAGACAACAAAAGAAAGATCCTTGTCAATATAGGAA
>JACSZP010039241.1:0-13136 GCA_016161895.1 Pinna nobilis | reverse complement strand
AATTTTTCCTCAACAAGGTATTTGTAAACCTTGATTTAATAACATTTAAAGCATTTGATCAAGCAAACTGATGTAATCAGAGTAAACATTTGCTAATATTGGCTGAAAATGTCAAAAAATGACAAAGTCCGGAAAAACGTCAAAAACGCGTCAAAAATTTGATTTCCGAATGGAACCAAAAACAACAACAATTCTTCACACATCCTTCTAGATCATTCTGATGCATTCAGTTTTTCATTCTATGCAGCCCTTCTGGAAGAAGTTTCTCAAAGGAGGGTACCCATCTGGACCTATTTGGCCCCGCCCCTTTTCCACCCCTGGGCGGATCCAACCGAAAAACGACAAAACTTGTAGGGGACCATGAGTACTTCAACCCTACCAAGTTTCATCAAAATCCCTGCAGTGGTTCTGAAGAAGAAGTCGAAAATGTGAAAAGTTTACGGACGGACGGACGACGGACGGACGGTGCGCTATGACTATAGCTCACTTGAGCCTTCGGCTCTTGTGAGCTAAAAACCGAGATCCAGTTTCACAGTAGGTGTTGGCACATTCAAGAACCCTCCCTGCTCTACGGCCATAAATGCCGAGCATAGGCAAAATATGTCACCCTTCAATGGCACATGGTGACATCTCCATTTAAGGGTCATCGTGGCATGGTGGTTAGCCTGTTTGACTACTGATTGAGAAGTCCGGGGTTCGAGCCAGAGCCATGCCATGGTTGGTTGTCTCTGTCTTTAGATGATACAGTAAAAATTGAGGTCCAGTGTTACAATAGTTGTTGGCATGTTAAAGAACCCTTCCTGCTCTGTGGTCATAAGTTCCGAGTATAGGCAAAATTTGTCACCTACTGTGACACGTGACCTTGGGTTTTACTGTCTCTCTGAGAGACAGAGATGGCCAACCGCAGCATGGCGCTGCACGGATTCAAACCCAGGACTCTTCGATTCGAAGTCGAACACGATAACTACAAGGCCACGGCGGCCCTAGAAAGATCCATTAATTTTTTAATAAATCTGTATATCATTAAGGATCATGAATCAAAGAATCAAAGAATTGTCAATGGCTACTTTTAAGCTACGTTCCCTGTCTGTTTCGTCCATATAACGTCACTCATAATAGGCGGTTTGACACCCCACATACTCCATTGATACAGTCAAGTTATACACTTATACATATTAAGTATACCTCAAAACACATGTGAACATGTGATTATGTAGAAATTATCTAGAATGTTTTATTTTTGTTTCTTTTATCTCACTGTGACTGGTCAAGGTTATTGATCCGGATTTGACAGACAGCTAATGCATCAATTGTAAAGCAAACAATCTCGAAAGATGCCCGGTTATCAGAGTAGACAGAATCCGTATTATACAGAGCTACATAATAATAAACAACAAGAAAATGCCGGGACCAAATGATTTCTCCTGTATTGACAACAATCTGGGCCAATTAACTATATCTCTCTGGTCTATTTATATCTCCCTGGTCTATAAATATCTCCCTTGTCTATAGATAACTACCTGGTCTATAAATGGATTTAGTGGCGTGTTGTTAATCTGGTCCCTCTCACATGCGTCTGCCCAAGGCTTCATGTGCTTGTCATTGATGTCTTCCACCACACTTGACATATTGACCTGAAATACAGTATGAACAGTGTATCTGCTTTATGACATTTATTCAAGTTTCAGTATCTGATGTCACTGTTTGAGAGAAGAAAAAACGTGCCTCCCTCATTTATATTGTCATCAATAAAAAGATAAATAAAAACCTGCAAGCCCTCATTTGTTTCAGAAAAAATCGACCAGAAAAGCAGAATTAATTTTAGGTGGCATTATGTATGGCAAATGATGCACAATATAAAAGTAAAGTGTAAGCCACTTATATTGAGCCCTGGTACACATACATGTATATTGAAACCTTGCTGAATTTGAATTGACTTTAATTTCACAACTAAATCACTTTATTACTTTTTCAACTCAGTTACTTTTAAAACCTCTTTGAATTGAAAAAAGAATTCATTTCCCTTCTGATTCTATATGTATAGATTATCTCATACCATCCGAGTAATAACTACATTAGAATTGAAGTAGGTGTGTTTTGTGTCACGAGTGATTCAAACCACTCCCACCTCAATAGTAATGCAGTTAACTGAGTATATATATTCTAAACTACAGATTTGTACATAACTTATGGGATAATTATTGACAATTAAAAGCTGATAAAGATTTTCTGGAACTTTGAAGACACAAATTTCACTCGTCCCAGGAGACAATTAAATCAATAAAATCTACTACATGACCATTTTAAACCCATCCAGTATGAGCGGACGAGTGCTTTTTTTACACCCTGGCTATATTTCAGCTGCCATTTTATTCTGAGAATACAATCTTACCCTAGCTAAATTGGACTTTAACGTTCCAACAAATTCATGATCAATGTTGTATATCTCTGAAACCAGATCGCTGATTCTTCCTTGTGCTAAAAATAGAAGCAACAAACTCCATACATTACTTGAGCTCAATGAATGACCTGATTGGCTGAAATGAATGGTTTTCAAATGCTGATTGGTTATTTAATATAAACTTCACTTAAGCAATTATTCTGGACTATTTCTCATGTCCCTCTAATGTCCAGTTTTACTCAAATTTTACTAGATTTTGAGACTAATCCAAAAGCAAATGTCCACTTACTAGTATTTCCTGAGTCGACAATATTGTACGTTTCGCCTTTTTTACCGTGGAGACAGAGATGCCACACTGCTCTACAAACATCATTCACATGCACAGTGTTCATAGTTAGGTCCTTATTCCACAACATCTGCAGAGAAACAACAATGATAATGTGACTTGGGGGAGGTCTCCTGAACTGGAGTTTCCTGGCCTGAGTAAACTAATGTTGACTGTGAGGAAAGGTTAGAGTTCCTGAACTGAGCAAAACAAATAGGCTACTAATTACAAAGAGAAGTCAAAGAAGTTCCTGAACTGAGTGAACAAATGCTGATTGTGAGGGGAGGTGAAGGAGTTTCCTGAACCAAGTTAACAAATGGTGACCATGAGGGGAGGTCAAAGAGTTTCCTGAATAAAGTAACCACATAATGATTGTGAGGGGAGGTCAAAAAGTTTCCTGAACTGAGAAAAACAAATAATGACTGTGAGGGAGGGTAAAAGAAAATAAGCAGAACCGAGTTAAGCAATGCTGACCATAAGGGGAGGTCAAAGAGTTTCCTGTACTGAGCAAAACAAATACTGACCATGAGGGAAGGTGACAAAAATAAGCTGAAACTGACTGAACACACGTTTACTGTGAGAGGAGATAAAAAGTCTGCCATGCTGAGTAATTTATCTCGATGCACACAAATAATGACTATGAGACAGGTCAAAAAGTTTGCAGTACTGAGTAATTTATCTCAAGCAAACAAGTGATGCTTGTAAGGGAAGTCAAAAAGTTTGTAGTACTGAGTAATATCTCTCAATACAAACAATTGACAGAGGGAGGTCAAAAATTTTGCAGAACCGAGTATTCTATTACAATATGGTGATTAAGTGGTGGAGAGTTTGCAGAACTGGGTAAATTGTTTAATGCAGACAAATGGTGACTTTAAGGGGAGGACAAAAAGTTTTTAGAATCATGTGTAATTCCTCTTTATGCAAACAAATGATAACAGTGAGGATAAAGTTTGCAGAACTGAGTAATTTATTGAAATGTAAATAAATGGTGATCAAGGGGTGGTCAAAAACTTTGCAGAGCTGAGTCATTTGCTGTGATGCAAATAATTACAAATCATGACTGTAAGGGAGGGGTGGATAACATTTGCAGAACTGAGTCATTTATTTAGATATAAATAGGTGTTGACTGGAGTGGTTGAAAATGTTTGCAGAACTGAGTAATTTATTTCAATGTAAAAATTGTGATTGAGAGAGCAAATGTGTTTGTTTTTCTTGTGTTGTTTTATCCAATTTTTCATTCTCAGTCATATAATGGTAGCCACTTTTTATAATCGGAGGTCAGAATCTGTTTTCATCTTTTGCACAGTACAGGGGGTCCCTCTAACACCGAGACCAAGGTATAAACCAAATTGTAGGTAAAGGGAGACAACTTACTTTCATTTTCTGCCTGATGTATTTGTATATTGCACCAATTATCAGTCTTGGAGCTGAAATAAGGGAGAAGAAATTGTCATAAAAAACGTAATGAGAGGACAAAAAGATTGTGGTTGTTGTAAAAAAGGACAACTTCCGAGCTGAGCACAAAATAATTCAAGATTCTATTTAAGTCAGACAATTTTCTCAATTCCAGCTGCACAGCCAATCACAATTTAGTCTTTGAGTAATTTCTCAGACTTAAACGAATTCTTAAGGTTAATGGTACCATCCCTGGGTCTCAAAATTACATGGGAACGTTTGTTCAATGCTTTGCACCATAAAACTTGAGAATTTACTCCAGTGAGAATTTTTCACAAATTCAGGGAATACTGAATTCTGATTGCCTGAGGAGCTTGAGTCAAGAATGTTTTTAGACTTAACTACATTCTCAAGATTTATGGTGCCAAGAAGATTAAGAAGATCTCGGTCATGTTCTGGGAAAGACTAATAGAATCTTACATGGGTGTAATGATTGGACAGGGAAATCTCAACCCGAGTGTTAAGAATCTGTTTGTTCAATCTGAGGGTTATGATTTCCTTTTCCACTCAACACATCCATGATTGATTCTTTTTCTCCCATACTTCCATGACTACAATGTATGTACACATGGAACTTGGTATAACGTTCATCCATTAAATTCCTATACGTGATGTCACAGCAAAGGTGAGCTGTCTTTTCCTAGGGAATGACAGTTATCTTTTCTAGGGTAAACATTGTCTTTAACGGCCAAGTTTGGGAGAAAAATAAATCTCAGTCTGAGTGTCCCTGCCTATTGATATCCATAATGAGACTTACTGAATCATGAGCTGGGTACTATACAACTTATGAAGTCTGAAAATCACTCAACTAATACTGAATTTTGATTGGCCGGGAAACTGGATTAACAGACTTAAGTAAATTCTCAAGTTTTATGGTGCCCAGCCCTTGATACATATTAGCAAAAACCAGCTGTAGATTTATTTTCCCCTCCCAAACTGTGGTACGTTGAAAGTTTTTCTCACATCTTCCTCTTCCGCCACGCTTTATCATTTGACAGCAATAATCGAAAGAAACTAGAATAAAATAATAGAAGTGCAACAGGCCTACCATGGTAATTAACCTATTATTTACCTAAATTTTTATTCATAAATAATTACATATTATGCAAATATTGAATGGCTTTTTGTGCCCTAGACCAGAATATTTCACCCGAGGTGCCAGTAATCAACAGACGGAATATTGCACGAGGCTGTGAGCCGAGTGCATTTAATGTCTGTTGATTACCAGCACCTCAGGAAAAATATTCTTGACTAGAGTACAAAAAGCCATCAAATATTCGTTTTATTACAAAATCAAACAAACGAACAGCTGCAACAAGATAGCCTTCTTAGTATTCCAACGGGGAGGTGTTCACTGTTGTTGGCGCTATGAGCCAACGTCATTCAACAAAGAGCTATTAACTGAAATCATACAACAAAACACTATGTCATAGCCATGCTATAATACTCTTGAATGAAGGGTTAAAAACAACAACATACTGAGTCCTGTTTTGTCCCCGATTCCATAAACGATTGCAGGCCGAACGACGATGTAGTTTAAATCCTTGATGGATCGTAGTTGATGTTCTACCTCCAGCTTGTGGCGAGCAAGGTGCGTCCATGGCTCAAATTTTCCATCTTCCCTTGAGGGTTTCTTCAAAATGAAATAAAGTTTCGACCACTTATTTGCCTCTTTCATTAAAAATCTTACATTCTATGACATTAATTAGGGACCGAAATTTAAAAAGGTTCTTGCATTTAGGGATTTGGATATAAGATGTCCACACAAGCTTCACTACAATTCCACAGACAACCGGCATCATTTCTTTAGTAAATCTTAAAATACTTAAGAGGACAATATGGACCAATAGTATGTTCAAAAATCGCATAGCAAATTGTACCATGACATTTAAGAGTTGAATTTATCTTAACGGTTGTACACACTTATCAACAGGTAAGCCCTGCATGCAAGCACAGACAAATAGATGGCTAAAACAAGGACAAGGGAGTAAATCAAATGAGACGTCTGCCAAGGTGAATTAAGATCCCCATCCTTATATATACACAGAGGATCTAGGCCAAACAGAGGTTAAAATATTCATTTGGATAATGAGTGCGTATGGCTATGGCTGTAACAAAATGAACTGTTTGACAAGGGGCACTTGTATCACATGTATATTTACACGGCTGCCGCCATTCTTATTCTCTATATATACAACATACCCAATGAAGTGGGTAAAAGCTGAAGACCTTATTCCTGTGCTTTCTATTGTATTCAAAGTAAATTCTTATACATAATGCTCCCCTTAATCTCCCCTTATTCTTCTTGGCATTTTCAATACTGTAAATCTGGTTTTATTCTGAGAATTGTTAATTTCGCACAATTTCGTAATATCGCCTAGTCCTGATGATAAATGTATCACTAAATATTCTTTTCTGACATACACGTGAAATTTTGAAAATTAAGTAACTGGAGTTCGATAAACATGATAATCAATCCCATCATGTTGTGTAAATATAATCTCAATACAGTAGACTCTGTCTAAACCGGTCATCAATGGGACAGGAAAATTGTCCGGTTTAGACAAAATACGGATTGTTCAGAACTCAATACAGTAGAACCTCGCTATTACATGTAAGACCACCTAAATGACTGGCTAAATTTGGTCTGATTAGTGAGGTGGTCTTTTAAGTGAGGTTAAAATAGCCTAATATAATGATAAACAGGCTGAATTGTGATGGTCTTAATAGTGAGGTGGTCTCCTAAGTGAGGTGGTTTTAAAGCGAGGTTCCACTGTATTTAACAGTTGCTTTCTTAATGCTTTCGCTATCTAGAAAGAGCTGGTATTTATTTGCCAATAACATTTTTATCATAAACCATCATAAAAATGAATCTAATAAGAATTAGATTTTTTTTTAAAAAAATCGTCAAATAACATTTGTATTTAGACAAAGAATTGTCACAGGACACACATAAATTTATGTACTCGGACATATCACAATCTCATGTTTATACAGCGTAAATACAATGTATAAATTTCCACGTAAAGTTGAAGCTAGGTAAACTAAAATTTTATATGCCTCAGCTTCTACAATGACGTCAACGTCAAAGAAACTCAGTCATATGCTAAATGTTGGGTTTTTTTTTTATGTATTGCCAGTTTCCCGATTTGCCGAATTCCCCCATTTCTTTGACATTGTCACTGTCCTTAGAACATAGGTAAATACCTTGTGTGTTACACCCAACAGACTCGATTAATAGTCAAGTTGCCATTACTCAAAGCAGGTGTGAACACGTTTTTATACAGAAATTATGTGAAATATTTTGTATTTTTCTCACAGAGACAGGTCAAGGTAATTGATCCGGATTGGACACATAATTAATGCATTAATTGTAAAGCAAACAAAATAAAAACAGGTCCGGTTTTCAGAATAGACAGAATCTGTATTATACAGAGTTCACATACTTATAATTAAGAATGAAAATGCCGGAACCAAAAGATTTCGCCAGTATTGACAAAAATCTGGATTCAACAAAGGCCGGTTTATACAAATTACACTGTATATACATCATACACACTGATGTAGGTAAAAGCATAAGATCTTGTTCCTGTGTTTTCTATTGGGTTCAAAGTAAAATCTAATACATAATGCCTCAGGTAATCTGATCTGCTGTGGAGAGGATCTTACTCAGCTCTACCAAGGTCATGTTCTGATGACCCTGGGATCATGACCTGTTTGGACCAATGAAATTGCAGCTTCCATGATTTTGAAAATCTACACATGATAAATGGCTCTTTTTGAGTGAGTCTTGCTTCAAAATGATCCTGTTGTTTGTGTTTTGCAATAAGCATTTTCATTGGTCAATAAATTGCTCCAAAAAGGTCATGACCCTGTGCCAAAAGAATGTTACAACAGTTGACTTGCAGTGGATCCTATTATTTCTGCATGTCAGAAAAACGGAGGAAAGAAAGCGACTGACTCATGATAACCCATACTGTTCATGTTGTCCAATGAAACTGAATTATAATGAACCCTTATATGTTGAAATCCTGCTTAATTGGGAATGATTTTAATTTCTCAGCTAAATCATCTAATATATATTTTAATTTAATTATTTTGAAAAACCTTTATATTTGAAAGAAAAACTAATTCTACTTTGCTTTCAGATTACTGTATTTTCAAAATGCACCAGGCAATGCACATTTCAGCCATTAGTTTCAACAAGCATATATCAAACATGCCTTTAAAATAAAAGATCTCATGAAGGGGAGATAACACTGTAATGTGTGCTGATACAAAGAGTTAGCATAGTGTATAAAATGCATACTACATCACATGTATGTAAATATACTCACAATACATGATGCATATTAGGGTGCATCCAACATGTACAACATGCACACCTAGTGAATACAACTGAAGCTGAATATAAATGTATCCCCACCCCAACCTAAACTCTTCCTCATAAATTACGCACAGAGACAAAATAACTAAATAAACCCATCTTCAACCTCCTTTTCCCAAAATACATAATAAGGCCAAGTACATGTATGTAAACCAGGTTCATCAATTGAAGAAACATTTTCATTGCAGAGAAATGCACACAGGAACAATTTGTCAAGACACATAGATTTCATGGAAAAAGAGAGAAAAAAGAATCTTAGAAATAGAAAGTATAAGCAAGAACTAGAGGACTAGTCAAAGACTTAACAATTGACCAATCAGATTAAAGATATATGTACGAATGCACCAATCAGAGAGATAGAAAATTGCACCAATCACAGAACACAAATTGCAACCAATCAGAATAAAGATATAGATACATCAATAAAGTTGAGAAAACCATGGTGAAAAATAAACAGATGGACCAGCTGTGCATAAGAATTAACCCTTCCAGCAGTATGAGGCTCAGTTATTCAATTGTTAGTTCAATCTAATAACAGCTAAATATAACTGAGCCTTGCTGAAACATAGTAATCTGGCCCTAGAGCTTGGTAAAATTCCCAAAACTTGATAGATTTTTTAACCAAAAGTTCAATTTAATCTTACCAATTAAATTGCTTATCAAGAGAATTGAACTCTGGACTTTAGTTCAAACCTTGGTTACATTTAAACAACGGTTAAATTTTGACTAGTAGATGAACTGGGCAAAGGTCGTCTAAACCAATAGAAAATACCACACTATGTGGGTACATAGGATTGGAAGGGTTAAATAAATATCTATCCCTCCAGACTGACAAACAAAAAATGTATATCAAGTCTAACACAGATAGAAATTCAGCAATAGCATGCTTACATATGTAACTTATCAAATGCACATACATTACTACCAAGAACAAGACATATCTGCGAAACACTGATGCCCCCGTACGGCAGCAAGGACATTTTGCAGTTATGTTTTAAAAAATATGTCAAAGGTCTATCAAATGGAAGCTCATAAGGAATAGGGAATCTATTTGTATAATAAGTCTCAAATCAAAAGTAAATGGGGAAACCGGGAAGAAAAATAGTATCAAATGTACAGTAAACGGGGGGGGGGAATAATCTCAAATCAACAGTAAACAAGAAAGAAAAATAATCTCAAATGAACAGTAAACGGGAAAGAAAAATAATCTCAAATGTAGGCCTACAGTAAACGGGGAAGAAAAATAATGTCAAATGAACAGTAAACGGGAAAGAAAAAATAATCTCAAATGTAGGCCTACAGTAAACGGGGAAGAAAAATAATCTCAAATGAACAGTAAACGGGAAAGAAAATAATCTCAAATGAACTAATAAATAGGGCAAAAAAATAATCTCAAATGAACAGAGAAAGAGAAAGAAAAATAATCTAAAATGAATAGAGAAAGGGAAAGAAAAATAATCTAAAATGAAATTTAAACGGGGCAGAAAAATACCCTTCCCCCACAACCCCCATCCCCTTTTTAAACATCCTGTAACAAGAAGAGATAACTTAAGTAAATTAAGTGTTAGTACCTGTAAAGGAAGAACACATTCACAGTCACATACAACAGTCTTACAACTTGCAAATGTCTTACCAAAATATCCTCCTCCTGTTACCATGGTTACAAATTAGAAATCAGAGATGATGCTGTATATGTACATTTTTGTGTGAAAAAACTTCAATGAGAATAGTGCTGAAATTTCAGATTCTGACTTTAGAAATAACTGATTTCTTAGCATAATTCCTGGTTATGTAAGAGAATACATAGAAGTGTTCAGACCCGATTATTTGTGCTCTTTTTGACAAATGTATTCAGCTGGTTTATAATTGGTCCTACGTCACTTTAGGATAATGGATATGAAAAATCACAGATAACATGCTATCAATGGTCAGAAGATTTGGGAAACAATATACAAATTTGATGAATATTGGAAAAATAAGGACCCCTGAAAATAATACACAATGCTCAAATAATTTGCGTGACTAATTTGATTTCCTTTGAAATTCACCACCACACTTCATGGTGAAAAATATATGGAAGCAAAAAGTCCCAGGTACAATAAAATCATTCCACATAGAACTGTGACGTGGGGTTTACAGAGAACTGTGGACAGGTGTTTCAAGATAAACATTTCACATAGAACTGTGACATGGGGTTTACAGAGAACTGTGGACAGGTGTTTTTGAAAAAAAAAAAAACATTTCACATAGAACTGCAGAGTCAGAATCAGAGGGCATTTTACGTACATACAAAGTATTGGATATCACAAATAAGACAATATCCAGCCACACTTTTCATCTTTTGGAAATATTACCCATGGTACTCAAACTCAGTCAAGTATACCTTTAAGCTCCAGACACTTTACCTATCTTGAGAATTTGTCTGGGGTAAGAGGCATCTACATCTAAAAAGTTAGACTGAAATTTTCTTACGTTCAAATTTAAGACTACTGATATCGTGATAATTATGACAATGTCTTTCTTAAATTTTTTTCTGGACACTTGGATATGAAATGATGATAAAAGTATCGGTCATCTGTCGTACCTTGTCCGAGGAGTACATCTGACCGCTGGAGAACTCCACATACACCTTCACATTCCTCCTTGCGGCTTCGTTTGCACAATTCATGCTCAACTTTACAATCCCTTCCTGGTAAACCTAGTAAAACAAAACACATAAACTGTGGCATTACTTCATCTGCTGTGGCATGTTTGTTGTTGACTTGGTTAGTTGTATAGTCTAACCTACCTTAGCCACTCACTGAATTAAAGGACTACCTGTCCTAGGTGACCTAAATATATAATTTGCAAAAAGACTTTTTCCTATACAGTCCACTCTCGATTTACCGCCACTCGATAAACCGCCATAATCGCATATCGCCATAAATTTCTAAGAACGGATTTCCAACAATTAATAACTCCCGTTACACCGCCATATTTGCATACCTCCATCTGCCACTGAATTTTCAAACCAAATCTTAAAAAGCCGATTGAGTTTCACTCAATAGTATTGCCATTGAACAAAGATATATCAGACTTGATACTAAATTGGTTGATCGTTTGAGATACATATTTACCTTTTTCCTAGTTCTGATAGCTAATACACATACCATTACATTTATGAAGTTTCCAAGAATTCGAGTTAACCAACAAGTGAAATAGAAAAAATTCATAACCTAATAACATTAATTTTCAGTCTTCATTGAGTGCAAACTTGACCTATCGCCATATTCGTTATCACGCCATATTTTGGAAAAACAAAAGGAGGCGGTATAAAGAGAACAGACTGTATAAATCAGGTGAATTAAGAGACCACCGGTCATATGTGACCGTTTTTGCTCCTTACATGTACCTTGGGTCTCTTAAAATAGGCTACACAGTATAATCTGTTTAATTATAATCCTATTTGATATCCCACTCAAGAATAGTTCATGTAGTTGGGGCCACCACTGTGTGCGGGTGAAGTGCGAGAAATTTGGCCGATGCTCGGCACTTATGGCCAGAGAGCAGGGAGGGAACTTTTAACATGCTGACACCCACTGTGACAAGGGACCTCAGGTTTTGACTGCCACATCCTTAGGACAGGGAAAGCCCACCAGATGCAGATTCAAACCCAGGACCTCACAATCAGAAGGTGGACATGCTGACCACTGGGCCATGGTGCCCTCCTCTTTCAGGTACAAAATTACTTGTTAAGATGTAGTTGATGGGTTGGTTGTATTGTTGTTTAACATCCCACTTAAAAAATCTTTCACTTAATGGAGACATCACCATGTGCCGATTAAGGGCAACAAATTTTGCCTATGCTCGGTACTTATCCAAATATGGTAAAAAAGCAGGAAGGATTCTTTAATGTGCCAACACATACCGTGAGATGGTACCTCGTTTTTTACTGCCTCATCGGAAAGATAGGGACAGTGAACCGCAGTGTAATTCGGGCTAAAACATAAAACCTCACAATCAGAGTACGCACACACTAACTGCTACATTGTATGCTATGGCCGCCCTAGATGTTGATGAAGATGTTATTGATGATGAAGATGTGAAATCACAAGATCCTTCTAAAGTTGTGAACAGAGGCCACCTTAGGGTTACAGAGAGCAAAAATAAACTAAGGAAAACCAGGAATACTCTTTAAGTTGTTTTATCAATATAACACATTTACAGAGGCCACCTTAGGGTAACAGAGAGCAAAAATAAACTAAGGAAAACCAGTAATACTCTTTTTAAAAGTTGTTTTATCAATATAACACATTTACAGAGGCCACCTTAGGGTAACAGAAAGCAAAGATAAACTATGGAAACCTAGAAACTCTCTCTAAGTTGTTTTATCATTTAAACAAATGAATAATGGCAGTCTGTGAACTTGGCAGAGTTAAGATAAACTAAGGAAACATAGGTAAAATCTCCAAGTTGTTCCGAGAAAAAAGTTGTTCTTACAATAAAACACATGAAAACTTGTTGGCTACATTGAGCAAAGAGAAACTATGGAATAATAGGTACAGTGGATTCCACTTAATTGCATACCG
>JACSZP010039220.1:0-16241 GCA_016161895.1 Pinna nobilis | reverse complement strand
TGGTCTCAAAATGATAGGTTATGTTTTGGCCAGTCAAATTTTGGCCATTTAGGTTTCTACAATGTTTAAAATTGGTCTGCCATCAAATTACTGTGATTTGAAATGTTCTTGTAAAACAAAAAACCATCTGATCACTCAAACAATTGTCCACGGTATAATAAGATTTTTGTGAAGTGAGTGAACTCGTTTAGGAAAGGTATAATTACAATTAATTATGTATAATAGTCAATTATCCTGCAGACCCATCCTGTACACAATTCTTTTGTTATAGAAGTGTACTCACGGCATGAATAGAAAATGACACACGGTACTAAGACAAACACAGATTTACCTGTATGGTAATTACGTCACGTTAGGGTACAGGAGATCTATAAATAATCGGAACAGTATATGTAAACTCTAGAAACATTTCCGGATTAATGTTTGAAACGGATCCGGATTTTTAGGTCTCTAACGTGTACATATTTTGGACAGTTAAATTTTGGCCATTTTCCTGGGGTGGCCAAATTGGCCAAAATTAAACCATGGCCAAAAATCCCAATTTATGGTATAACTGGAAACTCCATAAAATTGATATCAACCCCAGGGCTAAATACAAAGATTATCTAACTCAGTGTGGAGAAATGAGTTAAACTGTATCTAACTGCATACAACTGTAATCACAGTTGAAACTGGGTCAAAGAAGTATCTAATTCAGAGGAAGGTAAATATCATATCTTATTTAAAGCTTGATACAACTGTTATCTAATATGAGAGCCGAGTGAAAGTGGTATCTAATTCAGAACTGCACAATATAGTAATTACACTCAGGACTTTGCTAAACTACAGGGTAGCTTAATGCTGGGTAAAACATCTTACATGTACCAAGAGCAATAGAAAATTGTTAACACCATTGTCAAACTAAGAATTGAGTAAAAATAATCTTATCTTACTGAGAATTCTCAGACTCTCTAAGACCTGTAAAGCTGTTATCTCACTCAGTAAGTTCTGACTGACACTTATCTAATTCAGCCAGTTCTGACTTAAACTTATCTAACTCATTAAGTTCTGACTGAAATTTATCTAACTCACTAAGTTCTGACTTATTTAACTTAGTAAGTTCTGCCTGACACTTATTTAACTCAGTAAGTTCTGCCGGACACTTATCTAACTTAGTAAATTATGAATGAAATTTATCTAAGGCAGTTAGTTCTGACTGAAACTTATCTAACCTAGTAAATTCTGACTGACACTTTTCTAATAAATATACCAGTAGACTTGTAACATGCCTAGGTATCAACAAATGTCTATAACTGGGTAAACTGAACTGTGACTGATTTTCTTTGTCACTGCTGACTTGGACTTACCTGTTAATGAAGTTTGTGCAGGGCTTTCCAGCTCGACTAACACCTCGACATTTGCCAAGATCTTTGGAATGTCCCATAACAAGTATTTGGTTGGGATGGTTCACTGTGAATGCCAGGTCCTGTTGAGCCTGTTAAAGCAGAATACCACTGTAAGATGTGTTCATGAAACACTGATGCATCAAACATGAAAAGCTTTTATATCAACCACAGTCAAACCTGCTGTAAGAGACTAACCAAGGGAAGATGTAAATATGGTCACATATGACAGGTGCTCTACTAATTCAGGTGATTTACGAAAAAAAGAAAAAACACTTTTCGGAGCATATATTTCGGTCACACAAAGCAGGCATTCCTTTAAATCAGTTGGTCGCTAAGGCAAGTTAGACTGCACTTACACTTCAGGGTTAGGGTAAAAGTTTTAGTTATCCAATAAAAAGACTTAACACAAGGAAAACACATTTGAAATATCAAAGAACCAGGTCACACAATTCAAAACTTATGCCTAAGTAATAAAGTTTTACAGACAATCGAATCAATGGGCCAACTGACCAAATCTACAATAAAAAACAGGCATTTTATAAGTAGTATGTGTAAATGCAATGAAAATAACTACCAGGAAAGTATTCATGATAAGTTCTGTTATTGTAATAAACACCTTAAGTACAGGATATACCTACCTTTTCAGCCTTGTCCATCAGGTGGGGGTTCAGTAAGCCCACCACAGTTCTGACCTCATTTTTCCAATGTTGTTTATACACTTCTCCGAACAGAAAGATGCTAATTGTTTTATCACAGTCATCAAGATCGCTAACCTTCCAGATACAGTAGGTCTTACCCTGAAAAAGATATGTATAATGAAAATGTGAAGGTAACGAAAAGTGATCAATCACATAATTCATATCAGATATACAGAATAATGAGTTTGGCAATCATGGACCCCTGAATATCCCGAAGTGGGATCAGGTACCTGGGAGTAAGCATCCCCTGTCAATTGGTCACACCTGGAAGAACGACCTGAGAATTGGTATGAAACATGTTAGACATTATATAATCCAATGACAGTGTGTAATGGTAAACTAGACCCTTGAAGCAACCATAAATTTACAAAATTCTGACTTAATATGAGACTATACAAAGACAACAGATTCTACCTTGAGTAAAACTGTAGAAGGTATCCTATCATATTAATGTACTTGTAAGTGTTCGTCTCTTACATTATTTTCCTCTTTGTTTTATATAAGACCAACAATTTTTAAATGCCTAAAAAATCTCATAATTTGAGCAAAATTTTTCATTTATTATTTCTTATTAAGGAAACAGAATTCATATTATCGAGCCTTTTGAAATATGGATGTACTCTTTGATAATTCTGAGATAATAATGATGAATAAGAGGATAAAAATTTTATAGGAAATTTTTGCCATGATTCATAAGACTTAAAGACCAATGAGGGAACTTACAAAATTCATCTTTGGGAAAAATCATTTTTAAGTAACTAACATGGAAATTCAAAAATGAATATATTTCATGAATAAGGAACTATCTTGCTTTAAATTAGTAAATACAGTGGAATCTTGAAAACTCGAACGTTGACCTCTCAAAGTTCTTGATTTCTTGAAGTAAAACGACAGTCCCAATTTTTTTCCTTAATAAATTATGCAAATTAAGTCTCGATCTTTCGAACGTCGACGACGAAATTTTCAATCTCTCGAATAAATTTCACAATCAAAAGCTTAAAATACCTGTGAAATATCATCTCAAACTTTTGAAATGCGAATTTTTGGCAGACATTGTAGTGCTACAAGTGTTTATTTAGTAATTAAAGGTGACGACATTGGTAAAATATTACAGAACATTTACCAAACTAATGAGTGATGAGAACATTGGCTAGAAGGGTAGTGAATTAGAGGTTTTTGGTGGTGGAATAGCGTTAGCTGGAGAGTAATAGTATTTTTGAAAACTCGAAGTCTCGAAAACTCAAAGTTTATCAGAGGCCCGGAGCACTTCGAGTTTTCAAGATTCAACTGTACTTATCAAAGTCTGATATGATCTGTGGATTTAACAAGCATTTATGAATTGCTGATTTTATATAAACAAAGAAGGAAATATCATAAGTGACGAATATTGATGTCCCATGACTGTATGTATGCAGTTATATTTACACACTAGCACTAGGGATTAGAAGGTATTCACACAATCAGGAATTTTTTTATTCTTTGCAGCCTTTTTTTCTTTGAAGTTTGATAGGTCTAGCAATTTTTTTTTTTTTTTGCTATTTGCCAAGATGATCCACCTTAGAGAAGTTAATTCCATGGAATGGGTTGTATCCTAAGTGAGATGGTCCTTGGTCATGTTCCACTGTATTAAGCCTCTGTTGTACAGTTGTTTAACTACCCACTCAATATCTAACTTATATTTAGATATCATCAAAAACTTCAATTTGGGACTCCATGCTTGGCACTTGTTGTTGTATTATTATTCAACGTCTCGCTCATACTTCACTCATACGGAGACGTCACTGTGTGTCGGTGAAGGGCGACAAATTTTGCCTATGCTTGGCATTGCTGGCAGTAGAGCATGGAGGGTGCCAACATCTACTGTGACATGGGACTTCGGTTTTTACTGTCTCACCTGAAAGATAGGGGCGACCAACCGCAGTGTGGCGCTGCACAGATTTGAACCCTGGACCCTTCGATTCAAAGTCGAACACGCTAACCACTCGGCCACAGAGGCCCCTGCTTGGCACTTAAAACCATTTTTAACATGTCAACATCTATGACATAGGATATCGGTTTGTACTATCTCCACTTGTAGGACAGGAATAGCCAGCTGCCTTTGCCAAAGCTCAGACCCATCACCTCACAGTCTGAAGATGAGCTCTCTGCCACAGAGGTAGGACATCTACAACAACAATCACCAAGGCAACTAGTGGAACTTGTCTTCAGAGACCACTGTCATGACCGACCACCTGTCTTGGGAGAACACTCAAAAGAAAACATTTCTTTAAATAATTATTTAGATAAAATCTGTCATGAAAGACAACATTTCCGTGGTCATAGGGGTGGTATCTAAAGATAAGTTCCACTGCACTATCATGCCTTACATTTGCTGACGTCCGAGCCTCACTCTTGTGCACCACCACTCCAATCGTGACCCAGTTTCCCTGCAGGTCTGTGCTGTTTAGTTTACTTTGGATTTTTGACACCTTAACGAGCTTTCTATTCTGCATCTTATACTTCATATCTATTGTAGACACCTTGGGATTTCTGTAATTAAAAAATGTCAATTTACACTTTTGTCTCAAAGTAGGTAAAAATCAATCAATTAACACCTTTGTCTTATAACAGATACCGGTAGTATAAATAATTACATTCAAATGTCATTTCAATCAAATTCAAAATCACTCTTTTCTTTTTCAATGTATGTCATTTTTGACAAAGTCCTTTTATTTATTTTCCAATTTAAATATCACCTGTTTCAGAGTGGGTTTTTTTCTCTTTATTTTGTTCTCTTTGTTTTTTGTACAAATTCATCAGCATCACTACTGGCAGAGGAGGGACAGCATTTGCTCCCTCTCAATACTTGAGGGAACCTTAAAAATAATTTGATTTGCTTAAGGATAAAATTGCTTTGCAATTTGGAACATTGGTATCAGATGTTGTTTTAAATGCAACTCAAGAATCTTCCTCTTAAAAGGAGGCATTCCCTTTGAGGAGTAAGCATTCTTTAACATGCTGATTCCTACTGTGATACAGGCCAATGGTTTAGACAGTCTCAATCAAAAGACAGGCAAAAAAAAAAAAAAAACGAGTTGCACCACACCAAGACTGAAACCCAGGACCTTTAAGTTCAAGATAATCACTCTAGTGCACTGCGCTTTAATATAGTACCTTGCCACAGACTTACATTATTCTGATGCCAGAGAAAGGGTCTGTTATTGAAGGAGCATCATTTTCTTTGGCTTGTTTATTTTGTGGAGATTGCCGCACCATGGTTTGACCTTCAAATGGTTTGTCTTTCCCTTGAAACAAAGAGAAAAACTATGTATACATATTGTAGATGAAATTAGATGAAACTAAAGATGAAAATTCATTCAAAAGCAAAGTGTAATTTCTCTTCGTAGACTCTCTAGAATTTAAAGACTGGAAAATTCGGTATGGAATTAGAAAATTCAGTTTGGTGTGTGTGTGTGTTTTTGTTTGTTTTTTATCATAAACAACAAAATCAAGAATAAAAAAAGCTGCAGTGTTTTATGATGACCAAATTTCATTTTACAGGTACACTTGGACTCTATAGCAAAAATTTGCGTACACACAATAATGACGGAATCGTGTACAAATGGATATAACTAAGCAATTAACACATTTAAAATGGTCAAATCAACGTTTAAATGGCCGTGCTTGACATGTTTGTCCGCATAACTCACCCTACTTATAGGCATTGGTCATGTCTGTTAAAATGGCGGGAAATAAATACAACCCGTAAACGTTTTTTTGATTTTTTAAATGACAATATCTATACATTACGTGCATATTTTTTGTATTTTGTTAGCTACATCCTTTAATTATATGCTGGTGCAAATGTTATATTTCAATTTTTTAATCCTGTGAAGATGAAAAATGAGTCCAAATGTATCTTAAAAGAATTCGTCAGGAATATGGAAAAACATGGAGGCAAACAGGACTTCAAGTCAAAAAATTTAATTCCACAAGATAAAATTATGATTGATCTGAGGTAGTAAACAATATGCATGAAAATATCTAACATTCAAAAAAAGTTTTTATGGAACAAAACAAACCTGATGTTTGAATAGTCTAATGTAAATACATACTGAAATGCATTTAACACTTAATTTACTTGTACAGTAACAACTGTTTATAACGTTTCTGGTTGTAAAAACGTTNNTTTTTTCGTTTATAACGTGTTAGAATTTAAGTCCCAGTGTAATAATATTGTTGTCTATAACATTTTTCCCCTGTTTGAATAGTTTCAAACCATGTTGAACTAACAAATAAACATGTGAACATGTGTTCGACCGACCGTAGGGAATACCTGGCCATGAGAAAATAAAGCAGGACTTGTATTTCTGAAGTATATATCGACTCACCGGTGTTGACCAAACACATATGGAAGGATTAACTTCCAGTTAACTCATATTTGTCCCTCTCAATACAATGCCACCATTTTTTATCAACTTACTTATAACATTTTCCGGATGTAACGTTAAATTATTTGTGTCCAAAGGAAAACGATATAAACAGTTTTTACTGTATTTTGTTCAAATTGAAAGAAAAACAATTGAGCAGAGCACTGAGTTTGAGCATAAATTTTTAAGTGATTTTTGACCTTGGTCTTTTACCACTAAGATACAGAAGAAAACTTCAAGATATCAGCATTTCACTTTGAGATAACTGGGTAAATTAAAATTACTGGTATAAACTTAATATTTATATGTGCAAGGATGAGGAGTTTCCATGGCCGAATGGTTTAAAATGTGCAAAGAGGGGGAAGGGTTTTAAGTACGGACTGAGGGGTTTAAAACATCCTCTTCTCGAAATACTTTGGAATTTCAGATTCCAACATAACAAACCCTTCATAAGTTTTGTTTTTGGGGTCAAAAAAATAAGATTTTTCTGGATAAGAATTTCTTCAAATATAGGTCATATAGTGTAAATTCAACAATTTATCTAGAAATTTCCTCTCTACTTTACATCTTCTCCATTAAATATGGGAAGGAACACGTTTCTGTTTGCTTGAATGGTATAAAACAATTATCAAGATGGTTACCAGAGCTACAACGTGTCAGGAACTCTCTGATTCGGTTCGATTTCGATTCGATTTTTTTCCGATAAATATCTGATTTTTCCTTGCATTTGTTAATGACATAATATAATAAGAGCCTCTCTGAGGCACATCATACACCTGTTGCAAGTGTTGTTACAGGGAAAATGACAAAAAATGAAAACAACAAATTTGTGTGCTACGGACAAAGGAAACAAATTAATTTTTAACAAAGGGCAATAACTCTGTAAAAACTGCAGCTAGAGTTACGGTTTTTGGACACTNNGGCCGGTTAGATGGATGGACAGACAATGCCATACCATAATATCATAATATGTCCTGTCATTCGACAGGCGTATAAAAATCTTATCTTGACCTCAATTGTTGTTTAACACCCCATTCAATAACCCTTCACTTATATGGAGACCTCATTGTATACTGGTAAAGAGTGACAAATTCGGCTTATGTTTGGCATGATCATTGAGAAGGGAGGGTTATTTAATATGCTGGCACCTACTGTGATATGGGACTTTTGGTTTTTACTGTCTCCTCCGGAAGACAGGGGCAGCCAATCAACATGCAGATTTGTACCAGCAACCTTATGATAATTTTCAGAAGGCAAAAATGCTAACCAGCATGGCGACCCCCAAGTGTAGGCTGTGTACATGTAGGCTGAAGATAACAAATGTTTTGTTACTATGTAATACAAGTCACATACTAGCATAAATCAAAGAAAGATAACTCTGATCATCCTGAATAAAACACAACTGAATATGTAACCATTTGATTTGCTTTGAGTTGAAAAAACTTGATAAGAATGGCATCATTGATAGATGGACAGATGGAGAGATAAGAATGTCTCCTCAAGCTTGCAAGTACTAGGTATTAAGTAATAATAAACAAGTACAAGAAATATCAATGTAAACAAATCGACAGGGGAGTAGGAAGAGATGAAACTTCAATTAAAGGTTCATGTTAACGTGACCTAAAAAGCCGTTTACTGCATAAATTTTTTTACAACAAACCAATTATTTAATTCAAAATCACTTTACAACATAGAAACCTGCTTTAATTTGTGACTGCACTTTGTTTCTCTTTCTTCACCTTCAACTTAGCTATACTATCATGATAACGAAAATATTTTATAGTATGAAAAACAGCAAAGACGTTTCTGTGACGCATGTGCAAAAACAGCTGATAAATAATTCCTTGTTTACACTGTCGAAGTTTCTTGGAATTTTACCAAAATAACTATGTACAGCATTGTGCTATAAGTTTATGAACAAACACCATTATTACTACATGTATATATTTATAGCTAAATTGTATTTTTATAAAATTCCATAGGTTTTCAGAGACTGGGCCAATTTTTATGTTATTTGTACACAAAATTTCGATTTTTTATCTAGTTTCTTTAGATATAAAACTTAATAATTTTTAATAATTTTTTTACAGCAGATTTTGAGAATACATGAGATTAACACACTTGTTAAAATTTTAAAATGCACATTCTCTATTTAACGTTACTTATGATGGGGATTTTTGACACCTTGAAAATTTAATCTTGTGTTCTACTTATTGCATTTTTTTTAACCATTTGACAGAATGTAAACTTGTTTGAATTGAAACATTCTTGAGTAAATTATGAATTTTTAAAGAAAGGTCTCATTGAAATCTGTTGAATAGTAATAAAATTAGAGCAGTTTAAAAAAACATAAATTTACTATAAATATATAGTAAAAATGACGTTTGTTCATAAACTTATGGCACAATACTGTACATCAAACAAAGCAGAAGGGGTATTTTGGTACAAATGAAAAAGCTGGTTGGTTGGTTGTAGTGTTGTTTAACATCCCACTCAAGAATCTTTCACTTATATGGAGATGTCACCATATGCCAGTGAAGGGCGACAAATTTTGGCACTTATGGCCGTAGAGCAGGGAGGGTTCTTTAACATGCCAACACCTACTGTGACAAGGGACCTTGGTTTATACTGTCTCATCCGAAAGACAGGGACAGCCAACCATGCCATGGCTTGGGCTCAAACCCCGGACCCTTCAATTGAGGTCTCGAACATGCTAACCACTAGGCCCTCAAATAAAAAAGTAATGTTACATCAAAATGATAGAATGTGACCAGGTAGGAAGACAGACAGGCCAAAACTTATCATAAAGCCTGAATCTTCAGTTCTGAGAGAATAAAGAGGGTGTGCTGAAATAGGGTTCAAGACTGCCATGAGTACACAAATGTAACCCTTAAAGTGTAATTATTTGGTTGTTTGTTTTTGTTATGCCCCATTTGACAAAATTTCAGTCACATGGTCAGTTTTTATTGGTGGAGGAGAGACACTGGTCACTGATGTACCCAGCAAAGAGACCACTGGCCCTCCACATGTAAACTTACAAAACTTTCTTATTAAATCAAGTTAGGTTTCAGCTGGTATCCAACCCGCACTGACTAAAAATGAGAGATTGAGTGGTTTGAAGCGCAATGCTGTAACCATTAGTTATTTGTAATCCGTACTTCTTTATCTTTTATACTGCATATAAAGCCTGATCAAATCAATTGCAGTACTAGCTGATAATACAGTGAAACCTCGCTAATAAGACCACCCCAGTGACTGGCTAAATTTGGTCTTCTTAGTGAGGTGGTCTTCTTAGTGAGGTTGAAATAGCCAAAATTATTGAAAAACAGACTGAATTCTGATGGTCGTAATAGCGAGGTGGTCTCCTAAGTGAGGTGGTCTTTAGGCGAGGTTACAGTGTATTGGACTTTTTTAAAGGTACATAAAATCATAAAAATGCAGAAGGTTCTCTTTCAAACAGAAAAAAAAATCAACTAGAATAGGTTCAATTTCCAAATATGTGTGGAAAACTACAGAATGAGAAAATTGCAGTGACTTGAATACGCATGATTTTATCTACACATATATTCAAAACCACAAACTATGATTATTTAGTGCTGTACAGGTATAAATTTATTGAAATTTTTCTTATTCTTAATTAATTATGAAATGCAACATAAGCTTGGTCACATGACAGGTATACCAATTTTTATGCGTGCACTCAAAATCTCTTAAGTTGGTATTCCAAGGGACTCTTGAATTTGAATTTTAATGTAAACCACTGAATGAAGATAGCAATACCTTCCCTTTATGTTACGCCTTACCCAGTGAGCCCTATTGTCATCTGACAACTCTAGCTCTGACAACAATTACACGTATATTGCCACTCTGCGGTTGGCCATCCCTGTCTTTCGGATGAGACAGTAAAAACTGAGGTCCCGTGTCACAGTAGGTGTTGGTACGTTAAAGAACCCTCCCTGCTCTACGGCCAGCAGTGCCGAGTATAGGCAAAATTTGTCGCCCTTCACCAGCACATGGTGACGTCTCCATATGAGTGAAATATTCTTGAGTGGGACGTTAAACAACAATACCATACATGTATCGTGTTATTACCATACCTCACCACACTTGCATACTTGCAAAGTCTCCCTCATAAATATGGAATCCCCTATTTTTTATGCAAAATTAGGATTTTTTTTTATGAAATAAGGTATGTCTAACCCATGAAAATCTTAAGTTTTCCTTTTAGTTCATAGTAAAATCTAGAGTCTACCCACAGAGATTGAAAAATCTCTCCAGTAGAAATTGTTCAAGGTTGGTAAGTCTAAAATTGTTGAACCTGACCGGTCACTTACACTTATTTTGACAGCATATATCAAACAGCTACCACTGTATTACATATATAACTGTCAATATGATGTTGTTTATCTTCTAATTCTGCATCAAATTGACTTGCAGTATTGTTGTTTATCATGCTTGCTTGTTCAAAAATGAAAGTGTGTATACCAAACATAAGAAATTAAACTTAGCAGGGGTCAACACTAACGTTTGCCCGATTGTACGAGACCATGTGTTTTTGCTGTCGGGAAAGTTACTTTCAACAAGCACTTGTTAATTTTTTCTATGAAATTTTGGATCTACTAGATTTTCCTATGATAAACATGATACTGATTATTTTGTCAATACATGTATTTCACTGCACTATGGAAATGTTCAGTCTTTTTCTAACGTCAACAGTATCCCCAAAGAAGTTCTACCTCATTTTCAAGAATGATGTTCTTCAACACGCAATCAGAATAAATACAATACATGCCACGATGCCTGATATTTCCGTTTTGTGTCATTCTGTAATATCAATATTGGGGATGTAGTCAAAATGGCATTTGAAGAACTGACTTGAATCGTCAGTTGTCATTTTGGAACTTAGGTCTACTCAAGAAAATTAACTAGAGAACATCAAAATAAATTACCAAATTGACTTAGCAGTCAGTTAGCAGGGCCAGTGTAACTTGATCCCAACCATATGTTTCGATCTTTAAACTCGAAGGAATGTTTTAAGTTTAAAATTTTAAGTAAGCTCGTAGTACAGTAAATCAATGTGGAATTTTTCTGTCAAACAGAAATATTTACTTTATGATAGTGTCTCCTCTTGTTAACTTGTTCATCAGGAATTGATCCAGCTCTCTGATGCAAAAGGAGTGTTAGAAATCCCTTGACATAGAGCAACAATACTGCAAATTTTAGATCATATTATGAATACAGTCAAACCTGTATTAAGTAGCCACCCTTGGGAATGAAGCAAAGTGGTCGCTCAAGAGAGGAGGCCGTTGGTTTGAGGTTCAAATTATCTCGGGAATTTCTATGATGCAGACAGTGAACCGAAATTTGTCACATAATAAATTCAGACATGAATCACATTATTTAAACTGCTAAATTTCTAAAACACCTAGCTATAAGTGAATTAAACATCTTTTAGATCATAATCAATTTAAAAATGAGACAAATAGCTCCAAAATTAAAAAGCATTCATGTGTTCAGGAAACTGACAATTTTCATGAAATAAAAAAAGAAAGGTTCAAAATGAATACTGACGCTGTCATGATAATCAATTTTTGAAAATTCTTTGTTTAAAATATCTCCAGATTCTATTGACTGTATTAGGCTGATGAATAATGTTTGAAGATACAACAATACATTATTTAATGTATTCCATTATTATCATTTGTATTAAAAATTCAATAAGATAATATTTTGTTTTTGCCCTTTATTATTTTGATTTATAAGAAATACAAATTGGTAAACCAACAAATTAAATGAATCAGTATGACCTTGGTAGGGTTTTTAATTTCTTGAAAGTGTTGATAATATGATATTTGGTGGGCAAATTTTTGGCAAGTAAAAGAAGGGTCGGACAACTAGCTTTTAATAGGTACTTGTTCAACTGGACAAGTGAAATTTTTGCTTAATGTTGACCCCTGACTTAGAAATTTACTAATTCAGCAATCTGATTGCAAGTTCTGAGCATCTACAGTATCACTGCCGTGTCACGCCACACTTGTTGACCTGACTGACCACTTACTTAGATAGCATACATCACACATTAGCCACCATTTTATCATCATATTTTTCAATATGAACAAATTTGTACATAGATTGTTGTTCATCATTCATATTCACTTCTAGATTTGGATAAACAAGATGTTTGTGTGAATCACTGATGACTCCATGTTGAATAACACAAAATACAAAGTTAGTATTCATTTTACATGATGTCAAGCATTAAGGTCCATGTTGCAAGGTAAAACAATGTGGCATCGATCCTTAATATGAAAATCTAATCCCTAACCATTTAAACATTATGATATTTATTCCAAATTTGTTTTTTCTTTGAATAGGGGTGGGGTATATAGTAGAAAGTGTTATTTTTTTCAGTTTTTTACGTGAGTCGGTTGGGTTACATCAAACAAACAATTTTTTATTTTTGGCCTAACCTATAGTCAGCACAGGTTCTAGCTTTGCTGGTACCTAACTTGATTGTGAGTCTCTCCCCCCTGTTACTGGAATTTCTCCTTCTCAAAAACTGGTCACAACCATATGACTGCAACATTGCCTAGTGTGTTGTAAACCAAAAAGTAAAAAATACTTGAACCCTGTGCATGTTGAGGTATTATTTCTACAACATACACAGAGTTATGAGATTAGGTACCCTGCTTGAAAGACAGAAAGAAAAAGCGAAAGATCACAATGTATTACAGTGAAACCAGGCTATTAAGACCACTCAAATGACAGACTAAAATTGGTCTGATTAGTGAGGTGGTCTCCTAAGTGAGGTAGAAAAAGCCTTAAAATGGTTTACAGACTAAATTTTGATGGTCTTTAATGTGCGGTTGTCTCCTTAAAAAGATGGACTTGAGGCAAGGTTACACTGCATTTTGAGCAGATAATACGTACATGAACTTTTTGTAGCTTTGTTCCTAAGTAGTGCAACCTCATCTTTAGACACGTTGGACACTCTGTCTTTCTCCCCCTTCCTCAACAAAGTCTTTAGTTCAGCTCCACTTTCATTCAGTTTGACCTTTTCTTCTACAAAAAAAAAATGATAATCCTGTAAATCCACTAATCTTCGCGAGAATTTTATTTTCGCGTAATTACGCGAGAGCATTCACTTGCGAAAATAAAGTCCTCGCTAAATATAATACCTGACATTAAAATGCATCAAACAACACAAATTATAAACTTAAATTCACAAGCGCGAAAATAAAGTATCACGAATAATCACATGGCCATTGATTCGCTAAAATAAAGTTCCGCGAAAATTTCTGGATTTACAGTAATACATGTAACAATAATAATGAATAATAATTGTTTCTATCTTACTGAAAATTTACCTTGTTTGACCGAATAAGGTAGCCAGTAATTGATGTAAAGGGCAGCATAATTACACAACTGATAATGCTTAATGACAGCAAAATGGCGACATGATGACCCAAGGCCTGACCTACGAGGTGACCTGACCTGAGGTCAATGTCAGGTCTGGTCACTGAGTGGGTAAGGCCAAGGGACATAATTTCATCATGTTGAAATCATTAAGCATGATCAATAGTTTTATTACAGTGAAGTCTCTTTATAACGACCATGTTTGTCCCTTGTAGATTCTGTCATTTGCACCGAATTTGCTCTCATAAAGAAACAATAAGTCCGATGCCGTTTACAGTCTCTCGGTCATTTCTGTAGCCAAGTCTAGGTGGGTAAGTCCAAGGGACATAATTTCATCACGTTGATATCATTACCCATGATCAATTGCTTTATTACCGTATTTGAAAAATACACTGAAACTTCATATATTCCTAAAAATCTTCCATTTTATTTTGGTATGCTCTGATACAGCATTGCTAGAGTAGATCTTCTCTCTTTCAACCAAACAAATTCATTCATTCTAATAGAGGTACAATAATTCATTCTGTCATTTGCAAATTCAACACATGATAGTATGATTAACCTACAACTAACAATGCATAAAATGAAGAATGCCTGTAACAAACCCAAATGTCCATTCCCTTTGACTTTGCTAAAGACCAGCTCAGTTGTACTTTACACTGTAATCACATTATACAATTGTGTACTCTTGGAGGAGATTTTTCCCGTAAAATTTGAAACTTTTGTTATCATAGGGCCGGAAAATTTTGTTATTGATAGTATGGTTCTAGGAAAAATTCATCCCCAATAGGGGAGTTTCAAGTTCATCTGGATAACCATTATTTATTCTGCTACTACATGCGCCTTGAGTGACTGGTTTCGCAGATGCAGTTTCGCTGTATGTTATGAGTCATAGCCAGATTGAATCTTGTCTTTCTTTTAAAGTTTTTGAAATCATGTTTCACATGAAATCAAATTAAAAAGGATTATTTATTAGTTTCAGTCTGTTTGGTCTCCGGTGAGATACTCATCATACATTGAAATACAATCTTTGTACTTTTACGGGACAAATAAAATATTGCTAACGTAAACTACCCATAACCGGAAGGAAACTTGTTGGAATCTTTGTTGTGATCTCTCGCATTAAGTCGATTCTAACGAAAATGACGGACACGGAATGACTATAAAAATTTGTGATAGTCTTTGGTTGATCAAAGTCCGATCGGGTTGAAACTGATGCACATGTTCCAAGAATTTCAAAATTTTAAAACGTTAATGACAACACAGCGTGACCAATGACACATATAGTGTTGAATATAGGAACAGAAAAGGGCACACAATTTCATATGCAATAAGGGCATGGTGTTTCAGAAAAAGGGAATGGCGCAGCGCCATGCTATGTTGCTCTATATTCAACACAACACATATGGATCGTGATCCGTCACCTTAGTCACTCAGGTGAACTTTATTTGAACCCATCCTCTTAATCAGGAGAAGAGTATGTCTATATCAAGTACACCAAAAATAGAATTAATAAGAGTGAAAAGAATATTTCAGGATTTTAAATGAGGTTTTTATAGTAAATTGACAATTAAGTATAGTTCTCTGTAAAATTCAGGCAGGTTATGTAGAAAAGGTGATTCATGCATAGTCATAAAAATCGACAATTTTGCCCTCAAAATATGAGGAACAGGACCCTAAAGACAAATGAGAAAGGAAAATTTATTATCTTTTGTATTTTTTAAAATAGGTGAAAAAATAAAATTTTACCTATGGATTTTTCTCTCTATTTATTCTATATTAAACAACTGAAAATGCCAAAACTTTAAGAGCAAATATTCCTAATTTCCAACTCTCTTGATAAATATGTCTAATCTGAATAAAAAGAAACATGTCTGGCGAGTTAAAAGATTGCTTAACTTCCATGGGATTTTCTTTGTGTAATCCATGGCATAATTCTGTTTATGGTGATAAATAGATAAAAATGTCTAAGGGAAGTAACTCTGTACGTAAACACTGTTACTGTGAAAGGCACTTTCGGTTTTGTTTTCGAGTGCAAACGAAGTAAACAAACAGTTAAATCAGTTGTTTTTTTTAGAATTTGATTGCAATAGAATATGTTCACTTGTTTATTTTTACCATTTTGGTTACATTTTTCCATGTAGAAGAGTGTATTGGTGCTTTCGGCGAATAAATGTGCATGTTCTGATTTGACCCCCTCCCCCTTTCCCGTTGGTGAACAAACTCCAGCAGAGATCGAACTGTTTGTCTACTGGATATGTTCCATACAAGTGTTTTTTTCTTCTGATATTCCGATATTTTAAGAATACAATAAGAATGGGATTACATGTAGC
>JACSZP010039185.1:0-11571 GCA_016161895.1 Pinna nobilis | reverse complement strand
TCGACACAAGTTTTGCAGTATATGAAGAAAAATAACCTGACTCCTAAGCCAGCTGCGTCACACTACGATGAGAAGATCTTAAGCAATGCACTTGATTTTGAGTCGGAAAATAATTCAACACAGTTAAAAAAATCGGAATCGAGATCAAGTCTTCTGACAGTCAAATCAATAGGTAATATGTCGTAGCTCTCATTCAATGGTTCTCGGCAATGGTTCTGCAGTATTCTGTTGATTTTTAATCGAAAAGTCCAGGGTTTCAGTCTAAGTGGGGCTTTGTTTTCAATATTAGATGATAGCATGCTGAAGACCACTCGCTGCTTTGGGGCCCTTAGTATCGAGTAAACAACTAGATTAGCTATAGCCTCGATACTATTTACTGCGTATGCTTTTATAGTTAGGCAGCTGTCGTCTTGTTCAATACTGATATAGCAGTCTATATTACATATTTGAGCTTTTCAATGCCTTGTTATTCCTATTAACCCATTGTCCAATGACAGATAACAAAAAGACAGAAAAAATACTCAGAAACTATGACAAAAAGAGATACATAATCATAGAATCACCCTGTTTACCGAGAATTCTAGAAAAGTATGAACACATACGTTGTTATACCTTTGTTTTTGTGTTCTTATACGTCCAACTCTGGAATATTTCATTAGTAAGGATATGTCACCACATGCCGAAGAAGGATTTCAATATTTAAATACTAAGGGATATTGAGCATTGCGGAATTTTTAACTTGTCATTAACTGCTATGACACGGGTCCTTGGTTTAACCGCCTCAACCCAGTGACGCTGACTCTCTACCTTGTTGTTGTTGTTGTTGTATTGTTGTTTAACGTCCCATTCAAGAATCTTTCACTCATATGGAGACGTCCCTGCGTGCCGATGAAGGGCGACAAATTTTGCCTATGCTCGGCATTGCTGGCTGTAAAGCAAGGAGGGTTCATTAACGAATCAACATCTTCTGTGATACGGGGCCTCGGTTTTTTTCTGTCTTATCCGAAAGACAGGGACGGCCAACTGCAGGGTGGCGCTGCAGGAATCGAACCCCGAACCCTCAGATTCGAAGTTGAATACGCTCACCACTCGGCCACGGATGCCCCCTCTACCTTGTAATTTGAAGAAAAACACTTCTACGGAGACGAGGCAGCTTTTTTGTTTGTCATTGATTAATTTAATTATAATCATGTGATGTAAGAATCATGAAGAATTCAATATTTTATCTACAGTATTCATCACTTTTTAGATAAAGAAAAATGCTATAATTTTTCATGGAACATTTGTGACCGATGTGACATGCTAACACGGCACGCTGACATCTCTTGGACACTTTATTAATTTTTCATCGTTTTTCTTGCTGGGAGTGTTATTATTTCTATCTAATCTTTTATACTACTTGAGTTTTAAATATTCCTTTGTGCTTCTTCTATTTTTCTTTAATTTGGGTAATTAGAAAAGCAGAATATTATGTACGATTTTATGTTTTTGTTTATACAAGATCGCATGTTTTTTCTTATTCCAGGACCGTCTTGTCCAACCTGTGGGGCCACAGTTGAAGTAGGAAATCAACTTTATAACAAAGTGTTAAACGTATCTTGATATCTTTATAATGTGATACATAATGCATGTTAATTAAAAAAAAGATAAAATGTATGTAAGTGAATAACACTGAGCAATACACATGTGCCAAGATGAGGAATAAATGAATGCTCTTAGGTATGGTATGGTATTGTTATTTCAGTAGCTTAGGTAAAAAGAGGTCTGATTGGAGAATCCGGGTATCGATCCCGGTACCTCTCGCATGCTAAGCGAGCGCTCTACCATTTGAGCTAATTCCCCGTGCTGAAAAGACATAGTAACGTGACATTATTCAGTCGTTAGATCACCTAATGGCTTACCTAGTATGGATATGGAATTGTATTGTTGTTTAACGTCCACGTCTGACTTATTTAGCAAAAGTATGGTCATTAAAGGAATTTACTTTTTATGGTCATTTAATCTTTAGATGGTACCATTCAAGGCACTTTTTCGTTTACTTCAGTGTTGAGCGTAAACCTTTATTTTCAACCGAAATTTTGTAATGATCACGTTTTGATAATATGTTATAATTTTGTCTGACCGTAATAATTCCTTTTCAAATGTAATGAATCCGAATTTTATAATAATAATAATAAATTTGTGATCCTGAACCAGGAATTCAAATTACTGTATAACAAGGAACTTTCGTTGTGTATTAATATTCGCTATTTTCGCGGTTGTCGTTCACCAACTCAAATGTTATTGTGATATATGTGTGTTTATGTAATATCGATCATGAACCGTGAAATTTTATACCAGTGAAATAGTTTCAGTTTGAAAATCCGCGCAAGTTAGTGCACGCATAATTTCTTGTTATACAGTATTACATTGGCATGAAATAAATGGAAATTATATCACGTCTGTGCAATCACCAATGATCTTTTAATCACCATAATGTCTTTCAATCGAATTAAATAATCATCTATGCACAAGTATAACGCATGTGTTTGAATCTGTGTTGCGGGAAATAAGAGATGGATGGTAGTTGGTCAAGTGTCACATAAATAAATTTTGATTGGTTAATGGGATGCGAGTTGCGATTCATAATTGTAAACATTATTCAATTTGCCAGATAAACGTTTTTATATTTATAGATTTCACATCGGTACCATCATAACTCTGTTGCTATGATATCGTTACTAATAATTTATCATCGTCAATTATTTTATCATTGTTTACTTATTTGAATAAATTTTTATTTATAACCATACATTGTCTTGCCTTTTTGTACGATAAATTCCGGTCGATTACCGAACAGTACAGAGCCTCCATGGCCTAATGGTGAGAGTATTGCGCTTTAAACCATTCAGTCTCTCACCTCTTGTCAGCGCAGCTTCAAAGCTTGCTAGAACCTTAATTGTTAATGTGAGAAAGTTTGGTTTGCCAGTTTACTTGCGGATGGCCGGTGGTCTCTTTTCGGGTACATTTGTAACAGGGCTCTCTCCTCCACCATTAAAAACTGGCGGCCACCATATGACTGAAAGATTGTTGAGCGTGGCCTAAAGCAAAATAACCAAACAAAACATATCAGTCAGTATAATTTAGAACGTTGTCTATGTTTCAGTCCTCTCTGATTCCATTTTGATGTATGATCTCTCTTTTCAAATGAAGATAATAATTTTTACCAGTTACAAGACTGGCGACCCATTAAATTGTACCATGATTCAACAACTAACTTTATGTTTTGCTGTAACATGCGCAGAGATGATGCACAGAGGGACTTTCTGGTGTCTTTTTTATCTAAGTTGTCAAATGGTGTTTAAAATCCATATCAGTCAATCATTTTCTCAACAATATAGCTCTCTAATTTTAGCCTGTACAGCTGTCCTATCCTCAAGGAATCTTACGGTAACAATCACTCGTAAGTCATAACTGCATAGAATTTTGATATTGGGTATTTGACATTAGTCATTAATTTAACTTAATTTCCCCTATCGCATAACTAGTCCTGATCCCGTTTTCTCGTTTATGACCATCAACGATTGTGATTTATTCTTGTATGCGAAAATTTGTGACACGACGGGTGCCACGCGTGGAGCAGGAGTTGCTTACCCTTCTGGAGCACCTGAACTCACCCCCAGTTTTTTAGTGGGGTTTGTGTTACACTATTTTTAGTTATAAGTGTATTTGTGTATTTCTGTTTGTAATTTTGTCTCCTTTTTGTTTTGGCCACGATTTTGTCTGTCGTTGACATATTCTATTTGGAATGTCCCTTGGTATCTTCTATTTCACTCATTTTAATGAATATAATCACAATCTTATAAATTCATGTTAATCAGATATCATCACAATTGGTTCATTATGTGGTAACATGTACAATATATAAGGAATTGAAAAATTGCTCACTTATGATGAGTGATTTTAATTGTAAAATGTTTTTGTGAAATGGTCCAAGAAGTTTCTTTGATAGAGATGTAAGTTGGATGGACAAAACAATGTTTCAAAATCCCCTTCAGCAAAAGGACACACTAAACCTGGAAAACGAAAGAGAATGAAAAGTAAACGAAATTCTGGATGAAAATGGAAGCGAATCCCCAAAAATGAGTGAGCTCAGGCGCTCTCAGGCCTCTCCTATTTGTTGTTGCCGAACCCGTACGTTTTCTATAGTAGTGGCCAAATGAGTTGAATTCTACAAAACGGTGATTTTGAATTGTCAAAATTAGTCTCAAATAAGAATATCACCCATCAAAATGGATAATGAGATGTCATATTGTTTGATAAAGTTTTCGTAACGACCGGGGTCAGACATTGAATCAATTGTTCAGTAATTTGGGAACATGAAATATATGAGCCATCGCAAAGGGGAAGATCTAGGATACTATTCCACTCAACCTTTACCGTCGGGCAACAGTTCCCGGGTAAACGGGTCATTGTTTAGAAGGTATCCCCATTTCAAATTAATTAACTGAATAGTTTGAATTCAGACTTACAAATAACAGCTGATGTAACAACATAATTTTGAGTTACTCTAGCTTTGGTATTCAATCATGTGTGCATTAAAATAATAATGTCTAGAAACATGCTAAAAGTATCACAGAATTGAATTCAGATTGCAAACAAACCGCCGTCATCTCCTTTTGGCTTCATGTTGTGGCTGGAGTTAGGCTCAGGATAAAGGCTTTCTCACATTTTGAGCCATGTGGTATGTCTGATTTACGTTTGTTTTTTTAAGTCCACTAAAGATAGCGCATTTCACAGTGTCACTTCTTTTTGCTATATCACCGCCCCTTGTTTTTTTTTCAAGCGTCTTTTCAATAGCAGCAAATGCAAGTTCAGTTTGAGCTTTATTTACTTGGATTGGATGTCTTATAAATTATACTAAAACAAGGGGGAAGCCATACCGTTGCATACTCATGTTTATCATTTTACAGCATCTTACAATCATAAAGAAAAAAATACAAAAAGAAAACAAAACAAAAACAAACAAACCACTTTTTATTCCCATGTGGTGGGGACGGATTACAGTTTCTAATGGAAAATACACAGATATAAAAATACTTATTTAAAAGTTGAATGATCCTTTCCATCGATTGCATTATACACTTTTATGACACTTCGGCCCACCTCATTTAGGATTTACAAATGTCTTTCATTATGAGACTCATTTTATTTCCATAATGCATCACAAAGGACTTAGTGTTGCGAGTATTTCTTGGTTCTTTATTACTTATATAGAGATTACTAAACAAGTTGGGATTGATTATCATGTTTATCCAACTCGAGTTAGTTAATTTTCAAAGTTTCAAAGCGCGAGTTTTAAACATTTTAAACATGATAATCAATCCAAATGAGTTGTGTAATTTGTTTCTACCATAACACTAGTTTATTGTGCAAATCAAAGTATTGAAAACGCCAAAAAGAGTTTTCCTTCATTTTCAGTCATAATGTAAGCCCACTCAATGTATCGTGACGTCAAATATAATGGCGTCAAATGATGACGTCATAATTGAATTTCCTGACGTATCAGCCTATCAAAACGCCCGGAAGACGTTACCCACGTGTGGTTTATCGATATATTTGATAAACTGAAGCCTGGATTATACAACCGTTTTATAATGGTTAAACTACGCGTGTTATGGTAGAAACCTTTTTTAACAGGGTCTAAATAATTTTCACGCATCTAATGACTCGCTTCAAAATTGTAGTTCATCCTTATCTGAGCACTACAGACTGTAGCCTACAATTTCGAACTTATATGGGGATTTGTTTTCACACATTCTGACCTATTTTCACATCCTATATACTTCAACTAAATAATGAATGTATAGGAAAACACAGGCCCATTAAACGACTGTTTACTTAACAAAAAATTCTGAGAGCCCTACATTATTGATAAGTTCATCTAAATTTACATTTTAAAATTCTGATAAGACCATATCTGAATTGTAATGTACTTTAACTTCCTTTTTCTAGACTCACATGGTACATATGTATTTTTTATTTCCTCTTTATGAAAATCAAGGAAAATGTGCATGTCTGAGATGCATCTATATTCAAGCACAATTATTGTTTTACAATAACCCTACAACACAATTATTGTTTTACAATAACCCTACAACAGAATTATTGTTTTACAATAACCCTACAACAGAATTATTCACGAAATGGATGAGGATTGCAGCCCGTAACAGGCCGACAGTACACTTCATGGTCCCTGTTATTCACGATTCGAAGAAATATAGATTTCTGAGACTACCGTCTTTCCACCTCTTTGTCAATAAAGTAACTGAAACGATGACTATATAATCAGGTTATTATGCATGTGCCTTTATTATTTCCCATGTGTAATGCACATGACGTCATAAGAAATTACCCTGCAGTTTGAAATATGAAATATATATGTCTTTTTACTTTACAATATAATAATAATTTATAATAATATTTATTTTTATAATAATTTAACAATACTTTACAGAAGGTGACATTACCTGGGTAGTCTTCACTTTTTGGTCTCGAGGGCGTGAGTCCGCATGCGCACATCGTCGCGTTTGTCCGCCCCCTGCCCCTTGGATAAGACAGTAAAAAACTGAGGTCCCGTTCCACAATATGTATCGGCACGTTAAAGAACCATCAAAGCTTAATGACCTTTAATGCATAGGCCAAATTTGTAGCCCATCACCAGTGATTGTGACGTCTTCTTACAAGTTAAAGATTCTTGGACGTTGAATAACAACATAATCAAAACAAAGCATCTAAAATACCTTACAAGAGCACCAACATTTGACAGACGTTTCTCGTTTCTTTACAGCGCTTAATGCAGGCCTAAACTTTCTTTTTAGGGATGCGAACGTTTAGCACGTTGACAAGAATGATTGAATATCTTTTTCTTTTGTTATTCACGCTTTTGAACTATAAAAGGGAAGTTTAGCATGTGACAAAGACACATGAATTCGTCCGAAAGTTCACGAAGAAGAAGAAGAAGAAGAAAAGAAGAAAAATAAAAAGAAAAAAGGAAAAGGAAGAAGGAAATTCGAAATTTGATTTTTGGATGATATCAAATTCATCTTTCTATGGTTTCTATAAAATTATTCTTTGTTTCCGTTCTTGTCTGCACCAAAAATCTGAATGTCTTTCTTGCAAACATCCAACTGCCGGTTCCAATTAAAACGTTGTAATTTTGAAACACGTAAAACATTAGTTTATTTGTGAACAACAAAGTACGGTAAAGAAGACGAAAGACTCGGACGAAAAGGAATCTAATTTACTAGTAGGTAGATTACCGAGCTTATATCCCAAATAATCATGTCGGATAGGTTATTGATACGGTGTTCTAAATGAATATACATATACATCGTATATACCTGTAAATTCTAAAGAGATGCCTTGTTTTGTGAATAACTTACTGTAAATCCAGTTTTATTCGCGAGAATTTTATTTTCGCGTGATTACGCGAGAGCACTTATTCGCCAAAATAAAGTTCTCGCTAAATATACTGACCTGATACTAACATGCTTCAAACAACACAAACTTTTAACGTAAATGCACGCTCGCGAAAATATAGTATCGCGAATAATTGTATGACCATCGATTCGCTAAAATAAAGTTCCGTGAAAATTTCTGGATTTACAGTACTCAGACCTTTTGCCGATAGGTACTGCTATAGAATGCCACTTTTTTTTACATCACGTTTCAAAAGAAAACTTTTGTTATCTAACATCTCTTGAGGAATGTCACTAAGTGTAGAAACTAACGATGGATGCTCACTTTCTACAGATTTGTCAATAGACAAGACATACGGAAACAAATTTGGTTTTTACTGATGTGTACCCGGCCACACCATTTCAGACAACAAAGATGAAGTGTGATTCCGATATAATAAATTCTGTTTTCCTGATTAGTGACGTCTCTCCTCTTCCTTGGCATGCCGATTTTGTTTTACATCTCCCATGGCCTTTTCCTCAAACGAATGTTTCAACTGCTCATTAAAGCATACTTAGTTGAACACTTGAAAATGTCGTTACATCATGGTCGAAATGGGCTGATCGCAATCTGTTAAATAACAGAATGCCACATCCTTGTAGAAGTTCATTGGTATTCTGTAGTACAAAAAAGTATAGTCCACAGTTCACCTGACCTATCAGATCTGTGACTTGCTAATTACCATTTCACGAACAAAAGATATTTCAATTCAACATTTCTGATGGGTGTTGCATGTAAATTGGGTTGTCAACTCCTTCGGTCTTTGCTATTTAGGATTTTGTTCTTCATTTACCGCCTATAATAAAATCTATCGAAGATTTATTGTGTGCGTCCGGGCTCGGAACTTGTAATATCCAAAAGTATCTATTCAACTTTATTGCATACCTTAAGCTTCATGTATACTTTGCGGAAGAAACCTTTACCAGGGCGCAAAAAAGATATGCAACGAATTTATCTGATTTGGGTTTGAGAGTGTCTGTATACAAAATTCATACTTTCTTATTTATAACTGAAGGCATTCGATATCAGATCACGGTCCAAGCCGGAGGTGCTGTATCCAGGTGATTCATTACAACAGAAAAGAAAATGTCGTCGGGAACCTCAACAGCAGCAGGCGAAAACATAACAACACCGCGGTCATTCGTCAATGATGGTGAAGCGCCAAGTATAGTCCCAACGCTTATCCTGTTCTTTTTTGGCGCTATCGGAAATATAATAGCTTTAGTTATATTGATAATATCGTCCAAACGTCATAAATGGAAGCCTTTTTATCGCTTAGTTGCTGGTCTAATTTCGACGGATAGTTTTGGTTTGTTGTCGTTATACCCTATTACATTGAGATGGTACACCACCGGATTATCAGCGGCGGATCCAGAAGGTCTTTGCAAATTTTACTCTTTCACTGCGATGTTCACATTCATGGCGTCTGCGTCTGTTGTCTGCGCCATGTCGTTCGATCGCTTCGTGGCAATCTTGTACCCGATATTGTACACCCGGTTTTCTACAAGTTTCAGGATCAACATGACCCTTGCTGGCATTTGGATATTTACGGCAGTGGTTTGTAGCCTTCACTTGTTAGGGTTAGGAAGTGTCGAAACGTTTTATCCGGGTTCTTGGTGTTTTATTAACTTTTTGAGCCATGATATAGTCAATATTGTAGGTACAAACATTTATACGTCTATCGGACTTATCATTCTCATTGCAACTATAATAATGAACGTGCTAGTCATTTACTCCGTCTTCAAAAGTTGTAACCAAGGCAACATACAGACGAGGAAAAGAAAGAAGAATAACATATTTATTATTGTATATCTTGTTCTTGTCGTTGTTCTCTTTACGATATGTTGGACACCTTTGATAGTAAGTACACTGTATATTCTCAAATTATTCTGTATTCTCCCTAAGTCATTGATCCAATTGGAGTCGTGTGAAACGTGAATATATAAACATAATACCCTTTCGTATGACTTTCCATCTAATTCCAAGGTAGTACTGTCAGCCGGCTAATTCTAGTCCTTAAGTTCACAGCAAATTCGAGGGAACAAATTAAAGAATCAACTTCACGACGAGAATTCGTGATTTACTCGAAATGCTCGGGACCGCTGATAAACTTCGAGTTTTCGAGACTATGAGTATTCAAAAATACGATTACTCTCCGCTTAAACCTCTTACTCACTCTCTTTCCCCGACACTATCACATCACTCATCTTTTTGGTAAATATTTTGTAATAATTTAACACTGTCGTCACTTTTGGTTACTAAATAAACACGTGGCCATTACAATGTATGCAAAAAATTCGCGTGTCAAAAGATTAAGATGATATTTCACAGGTATTTTAAGCTTTGGATTGTGAGATTTATTCGAGAAATCGAAAATTTCGCCGTCGACGTTCGAAAGATCGAGACTAAATTTGCTTAATCTATTAAGGAAAAAAAAAGGGGACCGTAGCTTTACTTCGAGAGACCGAGAACTTCGAGAGAACGACGTTCGAGTTTTCAAGATTCGACTGTATATGGTTCACGGCGGATGTGACCGGTCAACAGGGGATGTTTACTCCTCTTAGTACCTGGTCCCACGTCAGGTGTGTCCAGGGGTCCGTGTTTGCCATGCTCTTTATTTTGCATTCCTTATAAGAATTATGAGATCGATTACTGTTTGTTACCTTTACTTTCTCGTTCTGTGGAAGGTTTCCTTGAGTGTTGCTTTTCCTCATGATTTCTCCTGCTACACTTTATGAAACCCTTGAAGTCTGCTGACATATCTTTCTGTCGTTGTTCTGTTCTAATTTAAAGTATAAGCAAGGTTCCTCCACTCAGATAGAGAAACCAACAAATGCAGGTGAATGAATCCAAATTATAGTGTATAATTAGCATTAAGGATCATTGAGCAGTGGCGCCTCTTAAATACGCCACCACCTAGCATGGCACAAGGTCTAGATTCTCACTGTTTCATTTAAAAAAGGACAAAAAGGGGCGGCCACCTCCAAAGAGACTTGAAGGTTGACCCCGATTCAATTTTATCTCTCTGATCCACAATGGAAAAGCAAAAACGCTTTTAAAAAATAAAAAAGGCCTGCCTCTTCAGTGCCTTTATGCGCATAGTATAAATACTATAGCACAAGTAAGTAAAGCACTTAAAAATGTACCGGGCATAAGCCGAAGTACGAAACAACCTTTCCACGTAAGAGTATGAACTTTGGAACTACATAGTAAAACTGTGTCGTTTAAGACTGGATTTTAAACCAATTAATTGTATGTAATTTCTCCGAAAAATTGAAAGGAATGGCCTTATGATATTAACTACATGTATGTTTCAGGTCCGGATGATAGTCAACAGTTCCCAGAAAGTAAAGAGTACAGCAGGCGACCTTCTCGCTATACGCTTCTCAGTGGGTAATCTTATATTCGATCCATGGGTGTACTTACTGTTAAGGAAAGAAAATGCTAGTGCCTTGAGGAGACTGTTTAAATTACCGTGTGTAAGGCGGAATTCCCAAGTACCTACGTTTGTATCATATGGAAGAAGTGGTCCAACAGTAGAAACTGGACCGACAGGGAATGAAACAGGATGATGTAGAGCAACCTATTCACTGAAAGAAAATAGTCGCCTGTCATGTAATAAGTGAACCTGAGGAAAGGACAAAAATTAAATGGGCCTTGTTTTTGTATGTAAATATCATACAATGTCATTATTGTTTTTTTTGGAAAATAAGAAATATTATTTCTGTGGCAAAGCGGTATTTTTTTTCTGCATAATAAGAATTTGTTGTGTATTTTCTTTATTGTACCTTCCTGATAGACTTACAAGGCTTTCACACGTCAGTCGGTATGTCAACAGCTATGGTTACCAATAAACGGAAGTTAAAGTGCGAAAAAATATCGGGGTTCTCCACTTCTCGTGAACTGTATTTCATTGTATGAACGAATTACTGCGAACTGTCGAACGGGATGTGGCCATTTTGCATCCACGATTTGTAACGAGAAAACACAGCTAAATGCGAAAATTCGTATATAGTGGAGTTGGTCTATAATGAAGTCAAAGGGGATTGATTTTTACTTCGTTATAGGCAT
>JACSZP010039175.1:0-10853 GCA_016161895.1 Pinna nobilis | reverse complement strand
CAATCAAGAATCTTTCACTTATATGGAGACGTAAAAAAGACGTTTTGGATTGTTGAGAGTTGAGCAATACAACCAAATTTCTGACAAAGTGACGGGTCACTTGATCCTAGCATCGTTATATCGCTAACATATATCCATTTTCAGAATGATTTAGTGTGTGACAGGTCTTACCAGGTTGCTACAGAGGGGACTGTCTACTTCCTAGGAGTTCTGACCGGATCCTGTCTGATGGGAGCACTCTCTGATCTGTGAGTTTATACAATTTATCCTTCCGTTTGAAAATTGAAAGTCGTCACACTACATGATATGTCGGTCAAATAAATTACAAAATAGATCATAAAGTCATGAAAATCGCCAAATGTTCCTCCACTGCGTCCAGCAAATTAGACAGTGAATCGAAGAATACTTTACAACGTACAGAAATCTTCTGTTAACTGAGAACAATACTGAGTAAGTATTCAAGCCTAGAATGAACCATTGAACTGCATTCGTTTGAATATTGGGAAGTATTCTGCCTCAAGCGGTTTTGAGGGTAAGTACATGATTGTACATTTGCTAAATGCAAATTTAGACCTCCCTGTACTTTGCTAGTGCAATTCTGTCACCTCTGTGTGAAACAAAATTCTAAAAAATGTTTTAGAGTTCAAACGTTTCGTTACACCAGTATCTATGGTTCAAATTTCAGAATGGACTCATTAGCTAATTTTATTAATTAACGACACTGCGATAACTAGTGTTAATGAATAATACTAATACAAAATAAAATCAAGAAGTACTCTTCGCGCATTAAACTTGCCGAGTCATATATGATCTGTAAATAGGGTTGGATTTAATTGTAGAACGAATTTTGGAAAGAACTAAAGCAGACTACTTTGAACTTTTGAAAGAGCATGCTAAATTTAAAATCTTTTGAAAAAGAAATAAAATTATTCTTTACAAACTTAATTCCGTTCACGGATAATATTTGTTTTCATTGTCGATGTTCTAATATTCATCAACGTTGGAGTATTAAAAGTTTAAACTTTATTTATTTTTGACAAACAAGTTCAAGTAACTTATATTAATATCTCTCGTTGGCTCTAATGTCGGCGTGCAGGGGTCCTTGCTGTGGGAGGAAACCGGAGTACCCGGAGAAAACCCACGTGTCCGAGTTGGCAATCACCATACCATCTCACATACTACCTAGGCAGATCCGAGGATCGAACCCGGGTCGTATATTAAGTCATAAATGTCGTTAATGAGTATGTCAGCAAACGTTAATGACATGTATTTTAAAGTCTCCATGTTAAATGATCAATAAATTACACAATAATATACGTGTATATCCGGTGAATACTGATCGATCACGAAAATTGTGAGGGGGGATCAGGTGTCATGGAGGTGTAATCACTCGCTGTCGGCCGGTCACACCCGCCGTGATTCTGAATTCAACCGCAAATGAGACAAATGAAGAACATACCCTCTTTATAATTAGAACATTATAGACATAAAATCACTCATCAACTCAATATTTTATTTGTAGGCTTTATTAATAGTTAAGAAGCAACCCTATTAACATTCGTATCCTTTGCCCAGTCTTTTTCCGGTTATAATTTCGCTATGATATGAAAATTAATGATTCTCTGATGTTTTTGTAGGATAGGGCGCAGGAAGGCATTGCTATTGTCTACTTTTGTGCTGTTTTGTTCCTCGATGGGCGTGGCTGCAGCTCGTAACTTTGTTGTGTATGCATTACTGCGTTTTGTCATAGGATTTTCCAACATTGGCATGACTATGTCTGCATACGTTATTGGTATGTAAAGAACATCTTATTCAGACAAACATTATAAAAAAAACTTTTCATAACCATGTGGAAAAACACAATACTGATCATCGTTACGTCACAGCCTGGCGTTGGTTGGTTGTTGGTTGATTTGTTTGCTCAAGTCCCAGAATCTTTCGCTTATATGGATCTATGTGTCGGTGAAGGAAAAACATTTTGCCTATGCTCGGCACTTACTGCTGTAGAGCAGGGGGGGGGGGGGGGGGGGGGGGGGGGNNGGCACTTCTGACCGTAGAGCAGGGGGGGTTCTTTAACGTGCCAACACCTTCCGGGATCTCGGTTTTTACTGTCTCATCCGAAAATCAAAGATAGTCGACCGCGACATGGTTTGAGCTCGAACCTCGGGATCAGAAGTCGAACATGCTAACCACTAGGGTTGATGAATATTAATGTCTGACTTATTTGTAAAACAAAAAAAGGTAAAAATGTATTATATGTGACAAGTATAAATACATTGTCAATCTTTTGGAGATATACATGTAGTTCAAGTGAACTTTCAAAATATTTTTTCATGGTCAGAACGTGGTGTAAATAACTTCGCGCTGTTGGGCCTATAATTCTTGTCGCCCTCTCAAATACTTGAAGTTTTATGGGTTTTGTTTCATTATGTTTTATTCAAGCGTTGTTTTCAATAAAATATAATGTTTCAATATTGTTGAGTTATTTGTCCGATAGTCCTCCATGCCCCCCATGCAGTCTAAATTAAAAAAAAATTTAAAATTAAAATTTTAAATTTAACCGTTAAATTAAAATTTGGTCATTCATATACCAGTATTATAAGTATTAAACTGTGCGTCTACAGTCTTAAAAGGTTAAATATCCTTAGGAGTGTTTTTGTTTTCGGGAACACCTTAACTCGCACAGGTTTTTAGTGGTGTCTGTTACTCTATTTTTATTCTATGTGTTTGTCATATTGTATTCTCTAGGTGTTGTTTGATTTTTGATTTTTGAATGCCCACATGGTATCTTCTTCTTTCTTTTGTTATCCTTAGGCATTGAATGGGTCGGGCCATCGAAAAGGACAATGGCTGGATTGGTGATGGGATTCCTATGTCCAATAGGTCAACTTTACATAACATTAGCATCCTATTTGATTAGAAATTGGGTCTTCACACAGATAACCATCGCAGCACCCACGGGAATCTTATTTCTAATGCTTATGTGAGTAATAATCTTGATTATCGATAGAAGTCTCGTGAACACTTTTTATTGAACCATTCAGCGATACGTCATGTACACGTGTTTTGATGACGTATCGTTGACTGCGTTCTCTGCTTGTTCAGTTGGTGTATCTATAGTGTGTATGGAGTGAGTATGTGCGAGTCGAGTGAGCAGTTGAGGAGAGATTGCACAATTGTATATATATATATATATATTTTTTTTTTTTTATTTGTTCAAATAAACAGTTCACATCACAAGTAATTTAGTTGTTCACTGTGACGTTTGTTTATTAAACCACATGTTTTGTTTGTTAGTTCTATTATGGTTTAATTTCCCACTCAAGAATATTTCACTTATATGGAGACGTCACCGTGTTCCGGTGAAGGGTGACAAATTTTGCCGATGCTCGGCACTAATGACCGTAGAGCAGGGATGATTCTTTAACGTACCAAAACCTAATGTATTTATAAAGGCAATATGTTTGTGTATTGTCAGCTTATTATTAGTTAACATTACAGAGGAACACGTTGAGGTTTTTATTTTCCTCTTCTTCTTTTCTTCACGGGACCTCAGTTTATACTGTCTCATCAGAAAGATAGGAACAATGGACCTCTCGAATCGAAGTCGAAAAAGCTAACCACTGGGTCCTGTGGCCCGACAACATATTTCATGTGATTTATCTAATTAACAAAGTGTACCTTTTTTGGTGTTTTATTTATCGTCGTTAATCTGTTTCATGATTTTGACATTTATTGTAAAAAAGAAACCATTTACCCCCGCAACATTTTAACATTGGGTGGAGGAAGGGTGAGTTAAAGGAAAACTTCAATCATGCAGACCTAGGAATGCACTGTATAAGAGAAAACATATTGCAAAGTAACATTAGAAGAAACTTACATTTTCAACTGTAGGAAGTGGATGTTATCAATTTCTATTTTCCTTATGACAATAACAATTATAAACTGGTCCCATACAGTAGATTTTACTGACATTGTATACCAAAATAATTGATTGTATATGTATATATAATTATATGATAATGATTTTTTCATTGATCCTAAAATATACAATTTAAATAGCGCAGGTCCGTACCTGAGTCACCTCGTTGGCTACTCAGCAAAGGCGAAGTAAAGAAAGTGGAGGAACTGTTGGAACATGCATCAAGAGAGAATGGGCAGCCATTACCTCCAGATAAGAAGCTTCAAATCACACCCATTGACACAAAAGAAAAAGCACCAATCAGGCTTGTTTTTACATCAAGGGTTTTGGTTTTCAGGGCGTCGATACTATTCTTCAACTGGTAGGTAATTCTTCTTTTTGTGGGGCCGCCGTGGCCGATTGGTTAGCGTGTGCGACTTCGAATAGAAGGATCCGGGGTTCGAATCCGCGCAGCGTCAGGCTGCGGTTGGCCGTCCCTGTCTCGGATGAGTAAAAACCGCGGTCCTATGTCACAGTAGTTGTTTGCACGATAAAGAACCCTTCCTGCTCGACGGCCAGCAGTGCTGAGCATAAGCAAAATTCGCTGCCCTTCACCGGCACACGACGACGTCTCCATATCAGTGAAATTTTCTTGACTGGGACGTTAAACAACAATGTAGCCACAACAGCAACTTTCTTTTCGTTGATATTTGGCCTCAACCAGCTTGCGTTATCTACTTACTTTTAGATTGACGCCATCACTTAGAATGTTGTACGGCTGCTCATAACCTATTTGGCCGTTACAGTATATCGGTGTTTTAATGATGAGGGAGATGTTTCCCTTGTCGAACACCAAATTCCGTTTTCCTTTTCTTATTATCGGTTGAGACTTATTACCAGATTTGAAACATACGGGACAAGACGGGTATCGCACGTAAAGCACGGGTTGCTTACTCTTTTCGAGAACCTGAGCTCATCCCGTTTTAGTGGGGTTCGAACACTATTCTAAGTTTTATATTGTAGTGTTTACTACTGTTCGGTTTACAGTGTTGTCTTCTTTTGTTTTGGTCATTGTGTTTTCTGTACTGTTGGGCTTTTTTCAATTGGATGCCCCTTGGTATCTTCTATTTTTTGCATTTTTGGTATTCCTGTCTCAAAGTATACATCAAGATAAAATTTGTGTGATCAGTTCAAGAATCTTTAAGAAAGATTTGCTGAAACGGATAAAAGACATCTCTCGGTCTATTGTTACAACGTATTTGTGCGAAATTCATTCGTATCACGATGAAAATAACTTTATTTGCTTTCTTGCTCTTTCTTATCATACTTTCATCACTAAATGGAACTAATCCATCTACCACGTGATACCTGATAACGTTTTTGGCGGGGGTGCTATCGTTTCAAATAGGGATGAAATGACGCTAGAAAATGATATCGCGCGGTAACGTCATTTCAGCGGGAAGATTACGTTCTTCACTATTGTAGATACATGAACTACTCCCACTCAAACGTTAACGGTTATGTAGGTATCATGTAAAACATAAATTAGTTCCATTTCTCATTTGACATTTTTCAACAGGATTGCGGTAGTAATGGCATATTTTGCGTTAACGTTCAATGTCGAGAATCTTTACGGCAACTTTTTCCTGAACTTCACCATAATGGTTCTGGTGTCCATACCCGCCGGTTTGATGCCGATTCTAACATTAGATCGTTTTGGGCGAAAAAGGATGCATGCTCTCTTCATGATGGTCGGTGGATTTTCTTGCCTCATCACCATCACCACAGTCTTGTTTCTAGAACAACGTAAGTGATATACAATAACGTTTTTATTAATTACCAACAAAGAAAGATTAAATAGAAAACTGTTATACGCCCAGGATATAATATATAATTAATGCTTTGTTTTTTGTTGTTGTTTTTTGGGGTGAGGGGGTACTTCAATATTTGTCAATACGAGAGGTACTGCCACCTGAGGACTCTGCCTGAGGATGACATAACTTTTCGCGGGTCGGTTAATTTTAGTGATGTTTATGTCTTCCATGAAGGAAAATATTATCCTATTGCCTAGAATAGAGAATATTCATATTTCCATAACTTACATAAAACCGTCAATACTTGAAGAATATACCACATTGAATGCTTTATATAACATATCACTAAGGAAAGCATATTGTGGAAGATTTACAAAAGTTCCCGTTGAAAGTTCCATGAGATACCATTTTACTTAGGGATACCGTATTTTTCTCGTAATAGAAATGTGAAAAATAACTTCTTTTCCATTTTTCTTTACAGATCAACAGTGGGCTTCAACGCTATTTGCATTTATTGGTAAATTCTTCGTAACAGCTGCATATTGCAGTGTGTACATTGTGTCCGCTGAGTTATTTCCCACCGTCGTCAGAAATGCCGCCATGGGACTATGTTCTTCCTGTTCATGGATAGGTGCTATGGTGGCACCATTCATAGTTGGACTGGTAAGATTTTCTATTCAAAAACTACATGCATGTATCAATTTATGGTAATTTGCATAATACAGAGAGAAGGAGAAGATGAAGAAAAAGAGGGCCGTAATGTCGAACTAAATTTGAAAAAGTACAGATGTCACGTATCGCCGCGTATGCAGCCGTAAGACCTATTTTTGTTTGTTTCCTTGTTTGTTTGTTGTTGTTTTTTGTTTTGTTTTTTTTTTATTGTTTTTTTTTTTAAATTTATTTTGTTTTTGTGTTTTTTCTTTTTTTCGGTTTCCCATGTTTCATTAGGCCTACGTGCATTGCCGTTTCGCTGCGTTTACAAAACGTATAAACGTAAAACATAATATGTGACAGTGTGCCTTAAGCTTTACTGAGGGTTCCAAATGGTTAAATTGAAGCCACCACTTAAAAAGTTCCACGGTCGCCGCCATGTCCTGGTTGACTGTAACGGAATATCGATGTTACAGATGATGAGGGATATGTTCCCCTTGTCGTACAACTAATTCCGGCCTTGTTTCGTCTATGACTACTAGTTAGACCTATTCTCGTGTTTGATAAATAGTTGACACGGCGGGTGCTACGCATGGTGCAAGAGTTGCTTACAGTTCCGGGGCACCTTAGCACACTCCCGGTGTTCATTGTTGATTACTGTTTGTAGTTTTGTCTCCGTTTGTTTTTATCATGACGTTGTCTTTCATTCGATTTTTGAGTAATGAATGTCCCCTTGGTATTTTCAAATCTTGTTTACAATTTCAGGCAGATGCCATCGATGGAAAAAGCGGAGTTGCGCTACCCCTGGGAATAATTGGCATGGCTTCAATTTTGGCTGGTTTTCTAACTCTTTTACTACCGGAAACACTGAACAGAGAACTTCCAGAAACAATCGAAGATGCTATCAAGTTTTAAGTGCTTTACACTTGATATTACGTCAGGCGTTTTGTTTTATCATTTTTTTAAGTCCAGGTTTATATTAAACTTGATATAAGCTATTTTTTTCGTACTTTTAGCAGAAAAAGTTTTCCAACAGATAGTCGGCATTTCAGTGGGTACTAATTGTGTCCCACTCCTGACTGATATCTTTCTCTATGCGTATGAAGCAGCATCTATACAATATCTACTCTGAACAGAAAAGAAAAAGTTAGTATCTTGATTCAATTTTTCTAACGGTACATTGACGACGTCCTATCAATCAATACCCCAGAGTTTCAACGTTACTTGGGGCAAAGGTATCCAGTTGAACATGAGGTCAATAAGACTACAGAGGGCAGAACATCTGTTTCTAAATTGGACTTACTTGTATCGATTGTGAAGGACGGCAAACTTCAAACTTCCCTTTATGATTAAGCGTGATGATTTCAATTTTAGTATCACGAACTTACCGTTCCAGAGTAGCGATAGCCCGCCTTTTCCTGCCTGTGGCGTCTTCATTTTACAAATGGAAATAGACAAATAGGTTGCCTTTAGCGATTTCCCGTTGTACATTGCAGATGTTTATAAAAAAATAATTTACCTTTGAATAAATACAAACAGATTTCAATCTCCTCCGTGGCCGAGTGGTAAGCGGTTCGACTACGAATTAGGGTTGGAGCCGCGTAGCGCTACTCCGCGGTTGGCCGTCCCTGTCTTTCGGATGAAACAGTATAAACCGAGGTCCCGTGTCACAGTAGGTGTTGGCACTTTAAAGAACCCTTACTGCTCTACAGCCAGCAGTGCCGAGCATAGGCTAAATTTGTAGCCCTTCATCGGCACACGGTGACGTCTCCTTATGAGTGAAATATTCTTGAGTGGGGCGTAAAACAACAACACCATACCATACCAAAAAATGTTACATTTATCTAATTTTGCAGAAACATACTGGAAGACGCATTGATAAATGTAAAATCATAGAGGAAATCCCGATATTTGCTATATTTTGACACTGAGTTAAGTATAATTTAATATACAAATAAAACTACGACGCACGTGAATATATTCTTCTGACTTCATCAATCCTTGCGAAAAAACAATCGTACAAATTAATAAATGAGGCATGCCAAGAAGACACGATTTGGTCATAGGACAGGTCTAGACAAAGTGATTGTGTAAGCGCAGAGAAGACGGTGTTACACCTAACCCCGTCCTTTTTTTTTTTACCGTTTATGAATATAACCAAACTCGGATTCGAGATATAAGTAACAAGACGAGTGTCGTACGTGTTCAGGAGTGACTTACACTTCCGGAGCACCTGAACTCAGTCCCGGTTTTTAGAGAGGCTCATGTTACTCTATTTTTAGTTTTAAGTGTTCTGTGTTTCTCTGTTTGTAGTGTCGTTTCTTTTTGTGTTTGCCATGGTGTTGTCTGTCGTGAATCTTTAAAACTCTGAATGACGCCTTAGTGTCTTCTTCTTTCCCCTTTTTTACAAACTAAAAGAAACATTGAAAAACTTAGTGACGTAGAAAGAAATAACATTTTATCTACATGTGATCTTTTCATGTCAATCTGGTAGATAAGTCAGATCTCATAAGTGCAAAATATGCTCAAGTCTCGCTACACAGTTATCAGAGTCGGAGGGGTAGGGTGGCACCTATCTCAAGGAGTGTATGGAAAATAGCTAAAGCAATTTGATTTGATTAAACGGGAGTGAAAATTGATGTGTAAGCTATGCGAAGGTTTAAAAAATGATTCGGAAACCTGGGTTTCAGTAATTTTTTAAGCAAATTGAAATGTGCAGTTTTGGATAATGATATGTTACAACGGCTCTTAGTGAAGCTGCACAGGGATCCCAATACTAAAACATCAGTCATGATGGTAAGAATGTGTTTTCTTAATACCAGTTATTCAGTGAAATTTTGCAAAACATCATGCAGGGATACTCTTCCTGAAAATATTTTTAAAGAAAAGAAAACCAGTGAATCATTTTCTTTCACATGAGCTATAGCGTTTGAGCGGATTTAACCGATGACAATTCAAGACAGGTTTCAATAGAAATTGGAACTATATATTATTGATATCTAAGTAACCAGATTCCATATTGGATTATCTCTCCATCTAAATCTTTTTTTCTCATTCTCATCCAGGTAGAAAACAAAAATATCAAAAACATAACTAATTTCATAAGCTTATATTCAGGTACCGTTAATCAGATGTATGAAAAGAGAATAGAAGATTAAAGACGACTTTTACTCGGTGAAGGTTTCAGAGACTTTTGGAAGCTTTAGCAAAACAAAATAATTACTCAAGCATCATAAAACACTATAATGACAACTCTTTCCGGGGAATTGTGTTTTATAAATTGTTTCCTTGTACAAAATGTTTAGGCATTAATTCATAAAAACCATCGTGTTATTTATTCCACTGTAAACAAATGACACTTAAATAGTATGGTATGGTATTGTTGTTTAACGTCCCACTCAAGAATCTTTTACTCATATGGAGGTCACCGTGTGCCGGTGAAGGGCTACTAGTTTTGCCTATGCTCGGCATTGCTGGCCGTAGAGCAGGGAGAGTTCTTTAACGTGCCAGTACCTACTGTGACACGGGGCCTCGGTTTTTACTGTCTCATCCGAAGGACATGGGCGGCCATGAAATTTAAATCATCCGTGTAGAGTTATATGCATAATAATTCTTGTGTCGAATATTAGACTTTATTTCTTAACATCCGAACGAACTTAAAATGTAACAGAAATAAGTACCTATTTATTTTTCAAAAATCTGAGAAAAGGTTCCGAATAAGGAAAATACAGTACTTTCCGATTGGCAAATACAGACCTTTCATGTTTTAAAATCTAAAAAAATAAGCCGTACGCATGTACATGACGGGTGTCACAAGTGGAGCAGGAGTCGCTTACTCTTCCGAGGCACTAGGACTCCCTCCCGGCTTTCCATGGGGTTCGAGTTAGTCTTAGGTTTTAATGGTTTGTGGATTATCATTTGTAGTATTGTTTTTCTTTTTTTACTATGGCGACGTCCATTGTTCGATTGATGAATTTTAACGCCACTATGGTAGGGATATCTTTATATCTTATGTCTAAGATGGTTGTTTTGTTTTTTTTTCATACGAAGCTATATAATTTTCTGGATTAACTAGTTTTCTACCCTAATCATGCCCGCATAAAAATGTTGAAGCTTCACCATCCTTTTAACTGATTAAGCCATTTTTATTTGTCCATTAGAGACTACAAGTTCCGGTTATTCACTTTTTCAGACTTGCGTTGAAATATAAAGCGAGAGCAGGCAATCGATTTGCAAGTCCTTGTCTTTAGATAAGGAAGTTGAATATTCGAGTTTCCGTGGGGCATGATTATATTTTCCTCGTCCTTAATATGAAATTCAGAAGGGACTTAGCATATCAAAAGTCATTTACTGCAAAAAGACCAATTCTATAGAAATTGTCAATAATTTCTGAAACCTGTCATGTAGATACTGCTATATTATGAGTAAAATTATTCTGGCAGTCGCGTAAAACCCAGAAGAAATAACCTACATATGGTAAGATATGT
>JACSZP010039174.1:0-10805 GCA_016161895.1 Pinna nobilis | reverse complement strand
AAGTAAACTATAAAATTGGGGTAAAATAAAATGAGGTGGCGAGAATTGGTACTTGGCGAGAATATAAGGTCCTTTGCCAGTACAGATACAATGCTGTCAGCTAATTCTGCGCCCCTAAGCATACTTATTCAAGTCACAAATTATGATGTAATATTTCATAATACGCGCAGAATTAGCCGAGGTGCAGAATAGGCCAACATGACTCTACAGGTAAGTGCAGTGCATCATAAAGTACATATGCACATACAATAAACACCTGTACATTGTACATTTATTACCTGTAGGTAGCTGTTTATTGATAACATACATGTATGACTTCAAAGAGACATGTACATGTAGGCTGATATTTCATTGTAGTGGGCTACTTTTAAGAAAATCATATTTCTTTTTTTTAACATTGGCGACACTTAACTTAAAACTTTGTCACTTAATCATGTTGTTCCATGGGTAAACAATACATCATTGGGAATTATAAATACAAATTAAGTCATAAAATCATTTTTTTTTTTTTTTGCAAAATAATTTCATCGCTAGGTGGTTTTGCATTATACAAATATCTGGATATCGAGGCTACCGTGATACAATGAGAACTAATTATAATATACGAGTCAATAAGTAATTGTTTCTGTGTGTAGGGTCAACAGTCAATTGTGAAGAGAATTTTCATAAAGTTCTTAGCTTACTATCATAGACCAGGATGTAGGTTATAATTTGATTGCTTAAGAAAACCCATAGAATTGAAATCAAAGTTTCTTCCTTGATTTCAAAGTCTACTGATACAAATGTAATGAATCAAGATTCTTAAAATGTTTGAATATCAATGTACCTCAATGACTGAATTGAAAGACTAGAGAATATAACGGGAAATAAAACCTTTGCTTAGAGACCATCCGTCCGGATATAGAACACATTTCTTTGGTTGAATGAGTGTTTCTTCTCAACAAAATTTACTACTCAGGAAACTATCTGTAAGGAAGAAAAGAAGCCCCTGTATTTTAGGCCATATTCTTAAAAAATTGTTGGTTTGCTGTAACATACATGTAACTAAGATTTTTTTACCATGAGTAGGAAGGTATAATATTGATTTTTTCCCCTCGTTTTTGTTTTTATAAATTGTAAATTATATATTATTAGGTATGTATAATAAATGCAACAGGAAAATATCAGAAAATGGATGAAAAAAAAATCCAGAATAAAAATAATAATCTGAGTTGCAGAGTTTTGAGATTTATACAGCAAACCAACAATTCTTTATGGATGGTTCTATGTCCATGTGTATGACAGAAGTATTCAGTCACTCAGTATCTTGATTTTTTCCCCTCTTAGATGCGTCATGTAGCACCAACTGCAGATATGGGGCAGATCACTGCCATTCTACTGACAGAAGATGCATATATGGTTGTGAGCCAGGCTATACTGGAAGAGAGTGTGACATACACTGTAACCAAAGGTCAGTATATATACATTGTACATACTTGACAGGTCTTTCCAATAAATAGGGGGGGGGACTCCCTATTTCTTAATGTACAAATTTCTAAATCTATTATAAAAATAAAGCATTCCCCTAAGAAAAACTGCAGTTTTCCCACTAATTCTATAAAAATTTTGAGTCTCCCTCAGTCATGAGATTAAAAAATATTCCCCGTTGAAATTTTTCAATGTTGGCAAATCTGTATATAAGAACAATTTGCATGTCCTTGTTTTAACCAGATTTAAGAGCCATCATGACTCCTGTATCACAGGTAGTGCCTATGTAGGTGTAGGGGCCTTAAAGAGCAATCACTGCTCATTTGGATGTAAGTGTTGAACATACCGATATGCCGAAAAATGATGCCCTTCCCCACCTTGCAGTAACATTTTTATATGATCGAACCATTCTTGAGTTGGACAAGAATGTACTGCATAGTATGTGACCTCTTGACTTCAACAAAACCTGCAAATGTTGACCATCAAAATTTCAATATACTGATAGCACCTTAGTTTCAACAATGATAAATGTGAAACTTCTGAATTTGCAAATTTGGGTAATGCAGATAACATGATACCTAATACAATTAGTGTATTGCCACTTTGCTAAAAAGGGCCTTGGGGACACACTGATTAATAAGTGTAAATATGATTTTGTGATATGAAGCTGGGGGATTAGCATATGAAAAATAATTAAAGTTTCCTAGTTAATAAAGTTTGTTCATTGGTTAGTTGTATTGTTGGTTTATATCCCATTTAAGAATCTATCACTCAGCTTGTATCAAGGCGTTACTGTGTGTCAGTGAAGGGTTACAAATTTGGCCTCTGCACGGCACTTACGGCCATTGAGCAGGAAGAGTTCTATAATGTACCTACACCGTACACATTCTTTGGCATGTGACCGCGTTTTTTACTGTCTTGTCCCGAGAGCAGGGACAGCCAATCAGAACCCATGACTATCAATCAGAAGGGGAATATACTAACAATTGACCTACAGTTTGTACTTCGACAATGTTCTCATATTGATGTGTTTTTTCTTTTATTATGCGAGATAGAATTCAAAGCTAACTCACATACATGTAGTTCCACACTTATCACTGTTTTTCTTTGTTGTCATTTTACAGGTGTTTAGAATGTGAGTGGAAGGAGACCTCTGCGGCCACCAACTGTACGATATGTGAACCTGGCTACTACGGCACAGACTGTGACCAGACCTGTAGTGAAAATTGCTTGTTTGGCACCAGTAAATGTGACAAGAGTGGCAACTGTATTTATGGTTGTAACCTAGGTTGGATTGGGCCAAAGTGTGACGTTCAGCAATGCGACTTTACGGACTGTCTAAAGTGTGCCGTAAGTTATCAATCCAATCAGATATACTGTCTGGTGTGTAAAACTGGCAAGTTCTGGAGTCCATACTTGTGGGAATGCACCCCGTGTAGTGACTTTTGTGTGAATGGAAATCTTTCATGCAACTCAACAACTGGAATATGTTTCCACGGTTGCCAGCCTGGTTACTTCGGAAGCAACTGTGACAAGGTTTGCTCAATATCCAACTGCTCGCAATGTCAGGAAACTTACACTGGTGGTATGTATTGTGCCGACTGCCAGGCAGGATTTTACAAATCTGGGCCAAATTGTAAAATGTGCAGCAGCCACTGCATAGGTGGCTCCATGTTTTGTGATGAACAGTCAGGGAAGTGTACCAATGGTTGTGAAGCAGGATGGTTTGGTGATAAGTGTGATCAAGAGTGTACCATACCAAAGTGTCATACCTGTAAACCAGATATTGTCAGTACCCGACCACCAGTCTGTGACCAGTGTGAGGCCGGATATTACTGGAATGATAGGAACAAGACATGTGTGGCCTGTAGTGCTTACTGCCTAGGTGGCCAGTCTATGTGTTCTGTGACTAATGGGACATGTCTTAATGGCTGTGTGGAAGGAAGATACGGTCAACAGTGTGAATGGCTCTGTAGCCAGTACTGTGTTGATGGTCAGTGTGATTCTCTCACTGGTCATTGTACTAACGGTTGTCAAGACGGTTGGTTTGGCGTTTACTGCGACCGAAACTGCCCCACCCAGTGTGCTTTTTGCTCGTCATATTTAGAAACTGGTCAGTGTTCAGAGTGCACGTCAGGTTGGTATGGCGATATATGTGAGAAATTTTGCAGCCGGAATTGTAAGCGCAGTACGTACAACAACTATTTGTACTGTGACAAAGTGACAGGTGCTTGCCCAACTGGCTGTAATGCTGGATATTACGGAGAGGTTTGTAACCTCACCTGCAGTCTACATTGTCCATTTAGTGAGTGTAATTTCTACACAGGGAAGTGTACCTACCTATGCTCCAGATACAGGTATGGAGATTATTGTGAGAACAAGTGTTCACTCAACTGTGTCAGCATACCTGATGATCCGAAGCCGTGCAATGAAATAAGCGGGATTTGCGTGCGTGGCTGTAGCGATGGTTACTATGGCGACTTTTGCAATAAAACTTGTCAGGGAAACTGCCTGGATTCGAAATGTAGTAGAGTGTCAGGTGTCTGCACAGGTGGGTGTATGCCCGGTTACCATGGCAACTATTGTAATCATACCTGCAATTCATTTTGTCATGATAAAATGTGCAATCAACAGAGTGCGCTCTGTGTTCATGGTTGTGTGAATGGAATGCACGGTCAGAACTGCACACAACAATGCAGTTCAAACTGTAGGTATTCCGCTTGTAACCAGACAACAGGATTCTGCCTCAGTGGATGTGTAGATGGTTACCATGGTGACACATGTGAGATACCTTGTGAGAGCACTTGTTACAACAACACATGCAGCTATGATGGGGTCTGTACCGTGGGATGTGTAAGTGGCCGTGAAGGAGACAAGTGCCTAGACAGTGTGTATTTTTCTTTATCTTTATTTTCAGAAAATTCATATCTCCGTACTTTTTATGCTTTCATTTTAAAAAAAAATTCAAAAAAACCTTTTTTTACGTGCCATATATTTTAAGATCCATTGAAAAAGAAAGGTTAAATTGTTGAATTGCATTAAAGGTTTTTGTTGACATGGGATGATTCAATTGCTCGTCTGATGCTTTTATGTGTCTAGAGATGGAGTGTACATGTGAGTTTCAGATTCTACAATGTAGCTATGTCTGATATGTACTGTTTGAGTGGAAATTTAAAAGACTTTCTATCAATGTAGGAAAACCCATTGCTGTGAAATTTGTAATATTTTATTATTAATTTATATGTTTTCTAGGACAGCTGATTACAAAAAAAAAAACCCTAACCATGCTATGCGTATGGTAAAACTGTATTTACCATCTGAAAAATGGTTGTAACTAGGTCAGTTCTGTTCAAATTGCTCCTACGTAATGTATGAGTCTGTATCTTCAATACTTTTTAGTATGTTCGTCTGGGTTTTATGGAAGAAATTGTGAAGAGAGGTGTGGCTACTGCAGGGATAAAACTGTGTGTGACCCAGTGACTGGTACATGTGAAATAGGCTGTCAAGTAGGATGGACCAGCCAGCAGTGCAATAAAGGTACATTGTATTTAAGGTGTTCCTGCACAATCTATGTCAAGACTGGGATATTTGTGGTCCAGAGAGAAAAGACATTAAGAACTTTTGGGGACAGGTAAATTTGCCAGTCTACCAGGTACACGCTAAGCCTGACCTGCACTGTAATACAGGTTTGATGGTTGATGTACTGTAATTATTATTTATTTAACATCCCATTCAAGAATCTCTCACTTATATGAGGATGTCACCAAATGCTGAGGAACCACAAATGTTTACCTGTCCTCAGAATTTCATGCCATTGAGGAGTGTGCATTCTTTAATATTCCGACATATACTGTGATATGTATATACATGTATACATATTCCGACATTTCGGAACTCCATTTTTACTATCATATCTAAAGGAAAGGAAAAACTACCAGTAGCCATTTTCTGTCAGAGGTCAATCCCAAGGCCTCATGATGAGAGGGAGAGTGTGATACATGTATCCATGATATCTCTCAAACAGGACGTGTGAAAATAAATTACAACATTTCTGAAACTCCAAAGTCTCCTGGTCTAATGTGTCAGTGCTGCTTTGTTATGAATTAACATCTATAACAACAGTTGACTTTGTGGTGGATACAAACTATTAAACATTAGGACAATGTAGTCTGAAATTTGGTTTTGCAATAGGGTAAGGAAACCACACGCACATGCTTAAGCACTTACTTGTACATGTGTCAGAATATGATACATTATACAGGCAAATCAAAGACTAAACTCATTGGGTATGGTGATGAATGATACCTGTAGGCCTCTGATTAATTCTGTAAACATGATGAATTCCATTTCTAATCTTATGAACGTATAAGCCTATGAGGTCCTTCACTAGCATTCCATGACATTGCCATACAGGTGAAATATCCTCGAGTTGTGTACTGTATACATGGTTATATTTGCCATGTATTATTTTCGCCTAAGTGCACTTGTAAACAGTTTTGCCCTGTTTTAGATTCGCCCAGTCTCATAACTATTCTATTCAATGAATTTATAATTTTGAATTCGCCCACTGATGATGAGGGCGAAAGGGGTGAAAATAAAATGGAGGCGAAAATTTCCCTGCATACAGTATTAAAGAACAAATAAACAAACAAAATTTTTCTGTAAATTTGCTTTTTGAACTGAAAGTGTCACAGTATTGGAATAAGTTTTTTCTCTGTCAGAAAATACCTGCCTTGGAAATCCACATATCTTGCTTGGTTATCTTGTTGTCAAATGTCCCTCTCAAGAAACTTTCACTTATATGGAGACATCACTATATGTCAGTGAAGGCGACAAGTTAAGTCTATACTCGGCACTAATGCCCATTGAGCAGGGAGGGTTATTTAACATGCCAATACATACTGTGGCAGGCTAACTGAGTGGTGTTTCCCAATACACATGTCTAACTCAGAACCAATAGCTTAATAGTATGTACATGTAGCTTGTATCTTTGAAAATTTGTAAGGAAAAATCCTTTTTTTTACCTCTTCTGTATGGGTAGGTCTTTCAAATATTCTCATTGTATGTTACAACATATTGATAACATCACTATCGAAATGTAATTTCAGTTGTTGCATCAGACGCTGTGAGCCAAAGTAAAACTGCCGATACCAGCATAGTCATTGCCGGAAGTGCTGCGGGTGCTGTTTTAATCATCGTTCTTATCGCAATTATCATCGTAGTCATAGTCAGACGAGGTAGACATCCACAATTCTGTACAAAGAAAAGACACAGTTCTACAACATTTGATACTCAAGATATAAACATGGAGGTAAATAGCATCAGTTAGACCCTAGAAATAATGTATATTACATAATCATGGGGTCGTTTTCATAAAAAAAAATCTTCCAATAAAAATCACTGAAATGAAATTTTGATATTTGTTATTTGACAAATTAAAACTTTTAATTCAATAAATATGGTTACAATGTTATTCATATAATTCAAGTCAATCAGAATTTATCACATTTGATCAATTTTACTGTATAATGTACAAGATGTGATATCTTGAAAAAATTGCTCATCTACAATAATAAGTGATTTCAATCGTAAGATTCTTTGTTCCAAGGTACCCAGACTTTTTTGTTTCATTCCATTGCAAAATATATGAGGTGATTCCCAATATCACTGAAAAAAATCCCAATTTATTATTTAAATTGACATTTATGTATGATAATCACCAGCATTTCTTAGTGATACAGGGCATAAATGTATTTAAAAAGAGCTCCCCAACAGCATTGTGTAGGAAGTACATATGACATGTAAAATATTTGTCCTAAATTAACACCAATTTTTGTTAAAATTCCCAATTTTGTATTTTCAATGAAATTTTCTCAAAATTCACAGAAAAAATGGCTTGGTAAGTGATGCCATTGTTTTTTCTTAAACAAATTTTCCTTCTCTTATCTTTGAAGCAGACATTTGGATTCAGTCCTGGCACAACAGATCTGAATGTGGATGCCATTATTTCCTCAAGCAAGAGAAATCAGTACAGACTTGAAATGAAGTGGTTACAGATATACGAAGAACCCGCGCTGCTGCGACAGAAGCAATTTTTGTGTGAAATCAAATCGGGAACATACAGGAATTGTCAGGTGACAGTGAAGGTGTATAAAAAAGGTAGGGGCTGTACATAATTGATAACATTACTTGGTTATTGTATTTACAGATATTATTGATAAAAGTAAACGGGAAAAGAATTATTTTCTCTTTGAAACTAGTCCATAGTGACTTAGTATATGGTAGAACTTTGTTATTAGGCAACAGCAAGTGACTAGCTCAAATTTGTCTTATTATTAAGATGTTCTCCTTTACTGGACCCTCTGTGGCCCAATGGTTAGGGTATTACACTTAAACCATATAGCCTCTCCTCTAGTCAGCACTGGTTTGAACCTTGCTAGAACCTCAGTTGACCATGCAGTGTTCTCCCCAGAAAATTCGGATAGCATGGGGGTACTTCAGCATGTGTTTATCTATAGAGGGGAGGACAAACATCTAAATTGCCCCACACAGTATTTTATAGCCTAGTTACCCATTAAGATGCATTCGGAATAATATTTGTACGTAAATTAACATGTGAAACACTCTAACTAGGTCAATAATTGCAAGATATGTACAGTGGAAACTAGCAATTAATACCATCAAACTGACTGGCTAAAACTGGTTTGATTAGTGAGGCGGTCTCCTAATTGAGGTGGTCTTTAGGCGAGGTTCCAATGTAAATGAAATAGGGTGGTGGGACAGAAAAAAAGAGTGGAGGTAATGCAGATAGCATGGTGGTGAATTGAAATAGTGTTGTGGTACCACCGTGCTATACGGGCCTGGGGAGAACACTGCTATGTGAGAAAATTTGTCAATTCACTGGCAGATGGCTAGTGTTCTTTTTCCTCCACTAATGGAAACTGGCTACCATAATATGAGCAAGTGATTGTCGAGTGTGGTATAGAGCAAAACAAAAACAAAGAAACAAGCTTTCCTTTGCAAGTAGTGACTTATGGAAGATAGTCTTTAGATGAATTTGCACTGTACCCTGTAAGTCAAGTCTTCTTTATATTACGGCATCTGCTGGCTACTTTAATAACACATATTCTTAAACTGTATGTAAAGACGTATTCTATACACATATATATACACAATGTATATATATATTTGCAGATGAAGAAAGCGCTATTGACAAGAATTTGAAAAGATTTCAAAGAGAAGCAGAAGTCTTGAAAACTATGGATTCTCATCAAAATGTTCTGAATTTCTGTGGATTTTGTCAAAAACTTGGTACGTATAGGCTTAGATCTGTATTGACATCTAATACTACCATCTGTAATTTTTTAAAGTGTTTTTCAATTTTCTGCTGAGAGAGAGAGAGAGAGAGAGAGAGAGAGAGAGAGAGAGAGATATTCTTTTTTTTGTTAAACAGTAAGTTAACAAAAAAAAATCAAACCCAAAATAGCTGATATGCAAATAAGTCTGATATTTCTGAATGATATATTGATTTTCCTCTGCATGTACATGTAATGCATTAGTATAAACATTTCATTGATTCCTCTTATATTCCAATAGGTATACTTTACCATGTGTTTGAATCATGTCACCATGGCAACCTGAAAAAGTATCTTCAAGACTTATCACAGACATCCACAGATCCACCTGCGCTGACATTTCTAACCTGTTATTCAGAACTGATGGGGAAAATGCTTGATATTCTCTCTGGCCTTATGTTTCTCCAGGAAAACCAGGTTTGTTGTCTCAAAGTTATGAGTGTGTGTTTATTATTATTTTGCACATCATAACACTGGCTATTATTAACCTACACTGATGATGCTCCACAAATAGATATGTCATGAACTGAGTCGGGTCCCTACTGATTTTAGTTTGAAGGATCAAGGTCAAATCTGGTTTATGTAGCATAATGTGAGGGGTCAACATGACTTTGCTGCTTATTGACTTACAATGATGTTTCTTCTCACATAGATTTGACATCATTTAAAGAGGACCCTGAATTGAATTTGAAACCAAAAGGTCAAAGGTCACAGTCAAAGATCATATTTGTTACAGGGGGTGTCCATCCCTACAGGACAGATTTAGTTTTACAAGTCATAGGTTACTTACATGTACATGAGGACATATTTTACATACTACTACTGAAGGTGACTGTCAGCTGGCAATAACTGTATACAGGGTCATTTTTGCCCTAGTGCTCTTGCAAACAGTTTCACCTCTTCTTAATTCCCAGTCTCGACATAATTCTATTCTGTCAATTTAATGTTTTGATTTCACTCACTGACGAAGTGGGGGAAAGGGCCAAAATAAAACAGGGCGAAAAATTTCTTGGTATACAGTGTATAAATGTAATCTGGCTCAAATGTCTACATACACGTACATGTAAATGAGTTATTACAAGTACATGTATTTCACAAATCATGCACTTGCAGTAGTCTGAATTTCTTTGATTACCTTACTTTTTCTTTCTCCTTTTTTGTTTTAATTAGATTTTAAACATAATTGACTGGTAGTTGAACAGTGATTTAAAAAAATCCAAGCAAAGTTTGAATATTGTCAGTTTTTGCAGTCAATTTTCCATAAATTCAATTTAAAAGGCTAATGAAGTTTTATCTTTTTTTTTCTCAGATCATCCATAGATTAATTGCAGCTGAGAACATCTTCTTAGATAAGGACAAAATATGTAAGATTGGAAACTTTTACTTTGCTATCAAGGAAGGGGAGGACTTAAATGAGGATTCTCATAAGGTTTGTATTGCACATGTGTGATTGACAGTGAAACTGACATCTGTGACAGCTGGTAAATGTCAAGGTCACAAGACACTTGTGATTCAGTTGACTTCCAGCTTGCTCTTTTGAATAGAAGTATTTTATGTACCATGTGATACCAAATAATGTTGTGTGGGACTATTGTTTCTGTTAGTGATGGAATGATGCTTGAAGGCAATATCCCGTGCTAATATCATTTCAGTGGGAAGACTGCATACTCTAGTTACATTCTATCACTAGTACTACTAGTCCCACAAAAACGTTATCAGGTATCAGTAGTTACGTGAATTAGTTCCATTAATTATACCCCCCCACCAACAAAGTTGTAGGGGGGTATACTGGATTCACCATGTCTGTCCGTCTGACCGTCTGTCCGTCTGTCTGTCCATATATTCCGCACCATAACTCAAGTACCCATGGGTCTACAAAGTTGATACTTCACACATGGGTTGCCTATGACTCAAGGAGGATCCCTATTGATTTTGGGGTCCAAAGGTCAAAGGTCAAGGTCACAAGACTCTGTTCCTTGAAAA
>JACSZP010039169.1:0-10985 GCA_016161895.1 Pinna nobilis | reverse complement strand
AAAAAAAATAATAATTAAACTTTTCATTGAAAAATCGTTTTCTCATTTGTTGATTAGAACTATGTTCTGGAAACTCCATGAAACCGAACGAAGGGATACAACACTACCTACTAATTTATTATGTGCGACTTTTCGTCGCATTTTAGTACATACCAGTCCCCTGCAGGTGTTTGTTTACATTACATGATACATAACTCGATAATTCCACTGATTTCCGAAAGGCTCCTAACCTTCGTAATCTCTTGGTTTCATCAACAAAATATGGTTTTAAAAATCAGACAGTGCAATTTCATATCTAAAAATGCTTAGTGCCAAAAACTTAATGAAGCATGGCATAGTCGATATTATTCAACTGTGTGCTCGTGGATATATTACTTCATAGCGGTGCTTGTCGCACCGCGGCACTAGGTCTAGATGTCTTTCGCTCCATGTGCAAATATGAAGAACCTAGATATGGAACGTGGTGGAAACTGGTGACAAAATATGTGGTGACGAACAAAAAGTAGAAGCAGAGCTCGTAAAGCTGTTCTGATCGGCATTAACTGACTGTAAAACTAGCAATAAAGACAGAATTTCACACAGTTAAAGGAGCCTGATTTGACACTATTGTTACTGTACCTGACAGTTTCGGAACGTATCTAATGAGGCTTGATCTCAGACTTGGTAGATCTCAACTGATCTGTAGCCAAATGTGTCATAATTCATATAGGCATACTGTGTAGAGAAATGTGTTGTTGGTGCTTTTAATGTACTAGGTTATAAACTCCGTCACAAGTTAAAATATAAATGTATTTGAACTATACCTCTTTTACAATTGTACAAAAGCCCAAATGTATTTTTTCGACATTTACTTTTACTTTAATAATAAACATACAATATTAGTGCTTTTTTAAAATGATATTTAACTCTACTCCCATTTCTGAATTCTTCAATTTATTACAAACACCGTAAATCGAGTCTCGAGACTTCGGAACTTATGAAGGAAACGTAAGTGACTCAAATTCAATTTTGGTTTTTACTTTTCTAAGAGGCAAATGGTGTCACTCTTATTATGCACACCACAGGCTAATAAGTGCGAAATACTATTCGAACAATACGTCGTAGTTTCAAAAGTCAGTTTTTGAATATTCATCTGTGCTCGCCTAGAATTATTTTAATGCAAGTTCTATATATTCACAACCTTAAATAGCGCAGTTGAAACTTATCTAAATTATACACAGTTAAACCTTGAGACATTTAATACATCTTGACTTTTGCCAAACATTTCGCATTTGAATCGAAAGCAGCCCATGGTTCAAACTGGACCGTAAAACGAGGTGCCTTTTTCTCTACTGCTATAACCACGTTAAAAACTTATAACTTTTCAATAGTCCATTCGCAAAACATAGGTGAACATCTGAAACTTTTCAATCGAGGGTCCTTATGAGAGAGAAAGATGATAACCTAAAATGAAAACAAATAAATGATATCAAAATCCATGTCAATTGAAACTGGAAATAAATGTCCGACGGTCTCTACAAATACAGTATATGTAACAAAATTTTTTGAAAAGACATATGAAACGCATATTTCATTCCAATTGAATTTTTAATTTTCTCTTTATATTTTCACTTATGTTTTTTTATAAAATGCCAAAACATTTTTGAAAAATTTGGAGTTAAAATTTTCAGTGTGTTGATAAGTCCTTGGTGGACTTTTTTTCTTAAAAATATGCAACTCACGTTTTTAAGAGAGTAATTATTTTCCCTTGACATGTACAATCAGTTGCATTTGATAAATGTACCTGGTATCAAAAGTGCTTAAAGGAAATATAAACATGCAAATTTACACATGTTTGAAAGAATATGCAAAAATAAAATTGTTTATTTGAATACAAAATAGGTGATTTTCCATGTATTAATCAGTCAAAAATAACAACTGCAAACATTAATCATATTTTGTTTCTATACCTGTAAATTATTTACATATCTAAATATGTTTGCTGCCCTTGATGGACCTATATAGAGTACTTATAGAATCTTAATCGAAAGCAATAAAAATGGCACGTGTAAGGGGTCATTTGTAAATGTAACACAGAAACACAGATGTAAAATAAATAAAATTTATGAGTACATGACTTTCAAGAAGATTCCGACATTGGGGTCAAATAAATTATTTTTTGTGTAAGTATGCCAAAATCAAGAGCAGAATTTTTCTGGGAGGTCAAAGCTAGGAATAGGTCTTCCACAAATCAAGAGCAGACTTATTTCTGGGAGTTGTTGAGTTAAAAACTGAGGTCAAAACTAGGTATAGGTGTTTGCACGATAAAGCACAATGGTTCAAAGTGTCAAGCGTAGACCAAAAACTATAGCCATCGACATGAATTCGCTGACATGCACAAGAGTCAAAGCTTCTCGAGCGTCAAGAGAGATTGTTAAAGTAAAAGAGGTAAAGTAGAAGATAACAAGGGACATTCCAAATTAAAAAAAAAGTCGACGACAGACAAAACTGTGCCCAAAACAAAAAGGAGACAAAACTACACACAGAAATACACCTATAACTAAAAATAGAATAACCCGAACCCCACTTAAATCGGGGTGAGTTTAGATGCTCTGGAAGGTTAAGCGACTCCTGCTCCACGCGTGCCACCCGTCATGTTACACATTGTCAAATACAAGAATAAGTCACAATTGGTGATGGTCATTAACAAGAAAGGGGGAATCGGGACTAGATATGCGACAAGGGGAACATAATCCTTCATCATCTGTTTATACTGGTTAACCGTTTTGATTAACCAGGTCATGATGGCACGCCGTGTCACAAATCAAATACGGTAATAAGTCACAATTGGTATGAAATTAAGAATAAACTTATCATAAACGTGCCGATTTTGGTATAATTTTTATATTTGATAAAGATATCCACGGTGATAAAAGCTTTGTCCGCTGCCCTTGGCATTGACATTTGACATTTGTTTCAAAGCTTATGTATTGCTGTAATTTGGTGGCAAAAACATTCGAGAAAACACAACGTTTTACATTGCTTTTAATTTCTAACAAAAACCTTTGATTTTTTGTAGGTCACCGAAAACTTGACATGTCATGATTCGTAATGGAAAACAAACGTCAAAACAATGATTTGCAAAATTTACTACAAAATGCTTATTTTTCTGATATTTTCAAAGTTAAGTAATAGAAAGACGATTGACTTATCCGATAAATATAGGTCATTTTATGAAATAATTTTCCTTCACAATAGGTTAACACACCAATATTTTGTATTAATGATTTTTCCATTCTATCTATCTATCTGTCTCTTTATTATTTAACATCTATTACTGAATCTGTCTTTATAGCTTCCATTTTGTATACGTCTACTTACGTACTCATCTACTCATCTTCTTATCTGAATACTTTCAGATCTGCTTGACCTAAAAAACAGTCCAAACCTATCACCATGCTTATAGATATATATACCCACATGTATATATAGATAAGATTACATAAACATAATCAAAGTGTCCCGATAAATGTGAACACATACAAATGAAAGTCTACACACGCAAATACAAATGTAAATCTACTCATGTACATACAAATGCAAATCTTACATACCGACCTTGCAAATGCAAATCTACACACGCACATACAAATGCGTCTATCTACACATGTACATACAAATAATGTCTATCTACAAAAGCACAAAAATACGTCTATCTATTCACACACATACCAAGGGACTATCCACAAAAAGTCATACAAATGTGTTTATCTAAGCAGTCATACATATGCGTATATTTATTCACGCACACACAAAAGCGTTTACCTGCCTGCGTACATACAAATACGTCTATTTACACATGCACATACAAATGCCTCTATCTACAAACATACGTTCAAACATTCACACGTTAATAATTGCACATATAAGAACGAGCAGCTTTGCATACGTCCGATCGTAAATATAATGTACAAAGAACCGGCGATATAAACAGACAAACATACATACATGCATCACATTAGCTATTACATATCTCATTACTGGTCATTATTTCTTTATAATTATTCCAAAAAACACAAAGAAACCTGACAGACGATACAATTACCTGAAGACTCATCATCGGGTCCGGTTCAATAACCGGCACAAGCGGAAAAGTGCGATAAATTTGCTGACGTATAATAATGTATTGGCATGTTTGTATCTTGTTATCAATGTTTCACTTGTATAGAATATGTCCAGATGCTAGCCCATGTTGCTTCATTTATACTGCAAAACCTAATATTTAAATATGGGAAAATGCAAATGTTTTCCACGTTATTCATCAAAAGCTAATGATACTTCCAGGGACTACATCCCTAATTATTTGGATTATGACGTCACCAGTGACGCTTTCACGCTGCGTTGGAGTTCACTATGATTTACTTCATCTCGGTTTGAGTACAGGCGTCAATAGTGGCTCTGTCTAGCTAACTCTTTAGAGAAAAGAGAATAGTGTTCTGAAAATGTTTGAAAATTTTTCATGACTCGAAAAAGTTTCTAAACTTAAAGTGATACCTGTCTCAGAAAGGCATGACAAACAGATAAAATACTTGAATAATTTGCGATTTTATAAGAAATGAATCATTCCCAAATCTTAAACATGAATAACACGATGATTAGAGCGGTGTTGTGCTTGCTCATCCGGAGTACCTGAACTCAACCAATATTTCTATTTTACCATATCTTTAGCTTTATGTGATGTTGGTGTGTATTAGTATTTGTAGTATTGTGCCTATTTGTTCTAACCATTTTACAGCCTGTCGTTGGTTTATGGCTTTTTAAACACCTCCATGATATTTTCAATTTCCCAATTTTTTCATCATAGTTCAATGAAAATTGATTTTTTATTTATTTATGTCAAGGAAAAAAAACACCAATTCAACATTTTGAAACCTTTGTTTTATCAGTGTTAAAAGATAAATTAGAACAGACGTTTTGGGGTTATGATTTGGTGTATGCTTAAACACTTGCATGTCGACAGCACATATTTCTTTCAAAACATTTGTCATTCAGTTAGGATTTGAACGAAAAAATCCTCCCCTTTCTTTATCTTAAACAGAAAATATCGGTACATTGATTCCTTCAACCTTTTCAACGCTACATACTGTAATGAACTAGTCTGAGACATAGAAAAGAGTCTTCCATATTGATATTTAGGGTTAAAAGGCTTAAGATGAGCTATGGGGTTTCAATAGATCAACGTTAACCCGCATATGTTCGGGGTGGACCTTGGGTTAACAATTATTTTCTATTGGTTTCGAAGGTTGACTTGTAACTGATTCAGACTTAAAGTCCCCAACACCATCAAAGTTTATATAAATGTCACTGATACAAGTGATGCGTGAAAGTTTGATATGTAAAGTCTCTTTCAATGTATTTTAATGATCTAAAATGAATTTTGTTTTTCATGAGTAAGTGAATTCATGTAAACGTGAATCACTGCACGTTTAAAGTACATATTACCACAAACACAAACTGTCTCGCCAGATAAGTGCAAATATTGTGCTAGTTATTCGATTGTCACAGAATGCACGTGCATACAGAGTTCCCACTCGATCACGGGATGTATTCTTTTACCATGAGTAATTAACGACAAGTTTATCTTTGTACAATAAAATTTCATATGGACACTCTAAAATGTCTAGTGGTCAATTGCACCCTCATTTTCTTAATTTACCAACATATTTTTATATTCTTTTATCTTTTACTCAGTGATCATGCATTTTCATACACATGTATTAGATATTCTTGATGCTGAGTGTTCCAACAAAACTTTAAGAGGCGGAAATAAACGGACAAATAAATTCGGAGACGGAGAACCTGAAAGTAACGTATTGATTTTGAGTGAAAACATGTACACGTGTATATGATTTTTTTTTCAGTATCATTTCTCTACTGTTCTCCCTTATCCACGCGAGATATATGTATATTTATGTGATTTATTGTAAAATTTGCGGACTGTCATTATGAAAAACGCTTGTAAAACTACCAGTGTTATTCGTTATCTTTTGATATCAGCCATCAAAAGTAATTGATGTTATATAATCTGTTATTATGTCATTTGATTCCAGTATTTCTTCACATGAAGTATCTTTCTCTTTTTGTGATTGATGTCAGACATGTGGTCCTTTTTTTAAGTATAAAAACTAATTATTTCAGGTATAGTTTGACACGAAAATGCACCAAAATTCATCATTATTCATAACAGTGCTTTCATACTTTCAAAAAATATGTGTCTTGTTTATTAAATGCTTGCTAAAGAAGAGGAAGTAAAATTACTTTTCATGATATATATCTGTATTCTTAACTCAGGTGATTAAAAATTAATAAGCGTAAAGGTAAATGGTGACTTTAATTTGTAAATATTAATTATTTTTGTAAGGGTCACTCTTTCGCTTCAGGAAGTCAATCTTGTATGCTTCGCTTGTTAATAAATATGATAAATTCACGAGTTCACTTCATTTCAAATGCCTGACCTATATTTTATACTTCAGACAGGTTTGGAATCAAATATTTTCCTTCCTGATATATGTAAGGCTATTCAAACTTAATGTTCGTTTTTAGTATAATCATGTCCTTTAAATGTGACAGTCACAGTCGAGGTCCAGTGTCACAGCATGTCTCCGCACGCTAAGGAACTGCTCATCATGGTCATCATGGTCATCATGGTCGAGCAAAGGCCAAAACTGTAGTCCTTCACTGGCATTCGGTGACATCTCAGTAAAAGTAAAAGGCCCCGCGGTGACCGCCAACCGCAAAACGGTACGTATTCGATGGAAGAATTTAACATATTAATTACAATGCACCGCACCGGCAGATTCAATATCATGTCAGTCGAGGAAATCGGCAATAAGTTTAAAAACCAAATGCTGTACTCTATATTTGGCTTCATTCGTCTTGGTGTGTGGATTGCTGTTTGTGTTATTGTCTCTTTTTGTTTTGGCCATGGTTTCGTCTGCCTTTGGAGTTTTGCCCCCTTGGTATCTTCAATTGTCACCTTATTGTTATTTTTGTTTTTCAAAGTCAACTATCACATATATGATAACCTATATCAACTTTTCTTTTTTTGCCGATATGAATAGCGGAGGCATTTGTATTTTGCTAGTTCAATACTACTTCAAACCGAGTTACCGATAATGCTTCCCAGAATTACAAAAAAAAATTCTTATTATTTTTTATCTCAGATTACCCAACATCTAGGTGCAAACGGCTATTAAACACAGAAATTTATTGATATAGCCTAAGTTTCTGTCAACATCGTATGCTTGGTCAATTATGTAGATTTTGAGGTACGATACTGTTCATAGAGATGTCATACCTAACTTTCATACAGGACTTTGAAGCTTTTCCCTGCTTCTAGTCCGGAAGTTTGCTCTAATGTTCAAAAGGAAACTGTTAATGGGACTCAACGATATGAATCATTTATAAGAAACTTGGGAGGCGGTGGACATTGTCGTTTAATTAATTAAGACATCCCCCATTTAAATGGTAATTTTCCTCTATTGACACAATATCCAATAAAATCCAAAGGATACAAGTTTCATAAACGAGATCTTTACCAAAGAATTTTACTACCTTCGATGGTCTTTCTTTACACAGCAAGCTAATTTCTGACACTGAAATGGGTTTTACTTCCCGATCAGCAGAACAGAGAAATAACAATGTCTTAATAGTATTTGACGTTGATTACAATGATGCAAAATAAATAAATGCTCAGATCACCATGACGACATAGTGGTTCGAAAGCCAACCTCATCGAGACCAAATGTTCAAATGCGACCTAGGATGAGCCTAGGTCATTGGTCTAAGCGTATGTTCCTCTGCCTAGTACTCAGTGTTCGGTGGTGCCTTTAAAATGTATCCCTGGCATCATTTGAGAGCAAAATAATACAACAAACTGAATGTTATCTAAATGTGGACTTTTTTCAACATGTGTACAGCAATCGTAGCTACTTTTTATTTTGTTTCAAAACATGTATATATACATATATATTAAGGGAAATATTGCGTTGTCTTTAATAAAGAAAGTTTGTGTTTTCTTTGATTATAATTGACATGAACAAAATTATTTGTCAACTACTTGACAGAAGATATCAAAACTATGTAGCTTTGTGAAACATGAAGACGTTTCCCTCAATTGACAATAGAGAATTTACATCATTACTTCAAATTTGAAAAATATGGACTCAAATGTCGCGGAGTATTTAAATTCGCTCTAATCAAAATTACCCAGGCTTAACATTACTTTATGCCTGGTGTCAGTTATGAAACGTGACAGTGATGAAATTATCACCTCCGATGTCATTAAACATGGTCATATTTCTGCCACACGTATACATTACAGCTTCAAGTGTTGGACTTTAATGATCAAATGAAATTAGATATTACAACTGCATCTGGTGTACATGGCAAGAAATACTATTTACAATCCCTCAAATGAGACAGTAAAAATCGTGGTATCGTGTCGGAAAATGCCTTGGCTTGTTGAAAATCCTCATTGGGCGAAAGAATAGAGCATCGATAAACATTTTTGGAGACTGTATTAGCGTGATGACGCAGTGACACAACTGAGTTGAAAAATGAAAGGGAGGTATACAGTACAATAACAGACATTCGTCGACGGAGCCTATACGTTAACCATATCCCTTTCTTTTAGATGAGCCAATAAAAACCGGGGTCCCGTGTCACAACAGGTGTTGTCACGTTAAAGAACTATCACTGTTTAATGGTCATAAGTGCCGAGTATAGGCCGAATGTAAAGCCCTTCACCGGCATGCGTGACGTCTAGATATAACTTAAGTGAGAGAGAGAGGGACAGAGAGACAAAAAGAGACAGAGTGAGCATGACGTTAGACAACAATACAACAACAGCAACAACAATACACCAACAATATAATGACAATACCAAAATACTCTCAATACAATTAAACAGAAAGTAAGGATCGTTGACAACTGTGTTCAGAGTTATATAAATTTCTTGGTCATATTTCCCATCACTACTGTATTAGATACATTTTCGAAATTTTAGGAAATATATAAACATACATCTTTCATGAAAGCCTTTGTTTTGTCTATGGTTCCACTCCCGTAGCCTCATTGCTCCCCNNCCCCCCCCCCCCCCCCCCCCGGATATAATTCAGCCAGTAGATTGCCACTCTGTCTGCAAAAAGGCCGATTGGGTTTATCTTGGCAAAATTTTGACGGGTTTTTCCTTCGCCAATTTAAAGTTGAACGTATGACTAACAATTGAGTCCAACGTAAACAACAGATAATCAAATACCGAAAAAAAATGTATTGGTACAGAATTTATTTTTTTATCTTTAATTACCTCAAGTTTGTTTCTTTTAAAGTAAAGACCTGATGCATGTGTGTGAAATTTCACAAACCCAAGGAAGTAAATGTTTTATAAAAAAGAAATTATAGGCTATCCTGTCACGAAACAAATATTTGTGGTTTGGATATGAATTATTTAAATTCTATTCTTACATTTGACCTCAAGCAAGCGAACAATAAATATTTTTGAAAAAAAAATTTTAATACTTGTATGGATATTTTTGTCAATTGCCCTAAATACTCGTTTTCCTTCCATCAAAAATTATAACTTGATTGAGAAAGGGCGGGCTCCCCTTTCTTTTCTAAATTCGATAGAAATTTCTTTGATTATCCCGATAATCATACACTGCATACGTTCTATAATTCATAATATTAATGTTTGCATATTTTCGTACATTTCAATATCACAAAGATTTAGAAATGCTTTCCGTTAACCAGATGGTTTTTCCGTCGAAACATAATTAACTTTCTGGGGCGTTTCAGTATTTTGAATATCGGTAGATATACAAAGGACTTTTGTGATGGCTGTTGTTGTTGTAGTTGTAGTAGCAGCAGTAGTTGTTGTTGTTGTCGTCGCCGCCGCTGCTGTCGTTGTCGTTGTTGTTGTTTAACAATCCGCTTTAGAATTCTACAGGCATATGGAGAAGTCAACGAATGTAAGGAGCCTCAAACTTTGGTCAATTTTTTAAATTGAACGCATAATGAATTTTAATTTACAAATATATGTTGACTAAACGGATCAGAGAATGAACAACAGATAACGAAATTTTAAATAAGCATCAAGTATTGAAAAATGTTTGCAATAATTTGTTCGTATCATTTCAGTAGCAAAAATATACTTGAGCAACATCACTACGATTACGAAATCGAATCGTACATGTATGCATATATGTACATGTATATGTATGTATACATGTATATATATGTTTACAGTGGAGCCCACTTCTATTGAACTCTGATATATTGAAATCCCATTCAATTTGAAATGATTTTCATGCTAGATTACTTTATTACTAGTTAAACCCGGTTATTTTGAAAACTCTGTTAATTTGAAAGAAAAATCTGTCCCTTTTTGGTTTCGATAGATCTTGGTTCAACTGTATTTAGTACATGTATGTACATGTATATTGGTATATGTATATATATGTATATATATGTATTTGTATGTATATTTTTTGTATGTATATATGTTATGCGAATCAGTCACTTATTAAAACGGAGGGTTTCTCCCCTTGAAAAAGCCCGATGAATCATACAAATGTACTGTATCTGTTTCTTTTAAGACTTCATGATTCATTTTACTTGAACATATTTTCCGTCTGTAATGGAAGTGATAAAACGGCAAACCATGTTTTTTAAGGACATAAAATCTGTGTTAAACACTATAAAATATTGCATCAATCAAATGAACAAAAGGATGTTTTATTTCAATTAAAGCTATTAAAGAGTAATTCTTTACTTGATAGCCTTTAAGCGTAAACAAAGAAGTGAAATATGTTTGCAAATGTAAAACTAAAAATAGCAATCAGCATGCAATACGCAAACTCCGTTTTGATTGATTTGTAACAAGTTTTTCAGTTTTTCGAAAATATTCAGGAAAGTAATAATTGATATAGCCACTGTGAAATGATAGA
>JACSZP010039162.1:0-12514 GCA_016161895.1 Pinna nobilis | reverse complement strand
ACAATATCCTTTACTATGGAAGCTTTGATGAGTTTGATTTCAGAAACTTTTTGAGTATAAATTTTTAGAGTTATGGCCCTTTACTTGTTATAATTTGTAAGCTTTTCAATATCTGATCGGCGGCGGGCGTATGATGTGCCCTTCAATGGGCTCTTGTTCATTGTCTTAATCTAAGCTTTTGAATCAAAGAAAGGCTCGCCACGTGAAAAAGTATAAGAGAGCTCCAAGCATTGGTCAGCATTTATTTAGTATATGCCCCTTAGGTATAAATACTTTAGCGTAGCAATCAAAAGTAGGGGAAACATTCAACCAGTAGATCGAAATTGGTGGAACATAACCAGATCCTTGCTATGAACATATCTTTTGAAATCTGTTTTCATTGGCTTTTGATAATGCAAGAGGCATGGGATATACATGTATATTCAAAATTCTAGTTCCAAAGTTGATCATATAGACTACAATCATATATCATTTCCAAATTAGGAACATCAGAACGGGGATGAGGATCATCGTGGGAATAGTGTCGCAGAGAAATGCACGCACAGAAATTATAAGCATACGATTTTTACGGGCTGTCATGGTCGAGTGGCTAGCGTGTTCGAATTTGAATCAGAGGGTCCGGGGTTCGAATCCGCGCAGCGCCACGCTGCGGTTGGCCGTCCCTGTCTTTCGGATGAGACGCTAAAAACCGAGTTCACGTATCGCAGTAGGTGTTGGCAAGTTAAAGAACCCTCCCTGCTCTATGGCCATAAGTGCCGAGCATAGGCAAAATATGTCGCCTTTCACCGGCACACGGTGACGTCTCCATATGAGTGAAATATTTTTGAGCGGGACGTTAAACAACAATACAACAACAACAACTATAAAAAAGAACAACAATCATTGGACGCAAAGGAACTTGACATTGACTTATTTATAACAATCTTACCGGATTTGACAAAAGACGTTCACAGAAAGTGCGATAGTTCTTTGCGTAATTCAAAGTAACCTTGAGAATGGCCCAGTTCAACGTGTCTCAGTTGAGAAAATTCTTTAGTCGTTTTAAGATCCGCTTTTATTAACCTTTTCTTTGAATGAGTGAATTCTAAACTTCTAAGAATAAAACTGTCTGAGAATGTTCTTTGTTTATTGTCTTGGGCCCTGTCGTTGTAAACCTTCATGTACATCGTGTAAACAATTAGGTTATATGCTCTAAACGCTGAAAATGAAATGTATGTACATAGTTCTTCCATGAGTGGTAATGATATTATCATTATTTAAACATGAAACTGTTTCTTTCCTAAACATTATCTGACTTGCACGAGCGGAATACAATATTAGAAGTATATTATTATTCCAACTATTATTAGTAATGTTGCGCTGGAATTAGCTTGTCTTGAGTGAATTATGCTAACAGCTATTGATCTCGACTTAATATCACATAGCAACAGTTATTACACAGTCTAATTTCTCTGGCTTAACATGATGTGCAGTCAAGAGTCGGCTTGTTTGATTTTTGTCTTGCATGCGATGCAGAGCGCCACCTAGGGATTATTTTATCCGTCGTGCCAATTCTTTTTTTTTCCGTCTCTTTTTGGCGTTTCAGACTCATTTTCTGTGTGAGTTTACAAAGATAAATTTATTAGTCTATACAGCAGAAAAAATCTCTTAATGAACTAATTTATAATTTGACCTTTGAGTTCCTTTCGTGTCATACAAAACACGTGACCTTTGAAAGCATTGAGGTCAAGTTCATAGTTATTGTTTTGTCGATCATCTTGAAGAATGTTGCTTGCACTGTTAAAATTGTAGAACATATATATAGAGTAGACGCTACACCTGTTCTAAATGTGTCATTCGACCGGGCTGGCTGCTAAAACCAGTCGTTGAAAAACATTGCCTTTAAAACCAGGCGGCCACAGATGTAACAGATGTAAAGTCTTCGCTCGAAACCGAGATACCGCCAATTATGAATAAGATTCCATTTGCAATATCAATGAACTGTTTGGAAATGTGATATTTAGACCAATCATTCTACCAGCACTATGCTTGATATCAATTTAATGTTCATAAAACAGCTTTATAACATGTTCAATTTTAGGCAAAATTTGTGGCCCCTCACCGGCACACGGTGACGTCTCTATATGAGTGAAGTATTCTTGAGTAGGACGTTAAACAACAATACAACAACAACATGTTTCAGGATTGAATGTAACCGGAGGACGGGCTTTTAAAATTAGATTTGTTTAGCCTAAGTCAGGTTTTATTCTTCGCGCGAATAAAAATTTACAATAATTCTTCGTTGATTTCATCAGTTATCATTGTAGTCGTTGTATTGAATATTTGCACCACCTTTGAAACTATAGACATGCAAGTCATATTGTGACATTATGCTGTGTCAGTAAACGCAAAATCTAAGTTCAATTTTCATCGAAATGCTTATTGAACACGGAGTTAACGTTCTTGCATATTTGAGACAAAAATCGTAGAGGGCGCTGTTTCATACTGCACACAAATGCTCAGCCTTCCAAATACCCAGGGGATTTGCAGTTCCTGATTATGTACGCTTTTTATTGTATGTGTATATACCCCTAGTGTTCTGAGCATGATTTTAGTTTCATGTTTATCCCTCGAATGTATTTCAAATGAGTGGATTGCGAATTAGCATCGATTAATCGATACCCTCGTTAAAACGACCAGAAGACAGGTGGTTGCATGAAATATTGATATAATTGTGGTAATCTGACTCTTTTACGTGATGAATTATGTTCGTTGTTATACAATGAAGTAGTGTAGAAGAGAATTCATACAATTTCACATTCCCCCTTGAAGGTCATTTTCCCAAAATGACCGTAAAGTTTCCAAAAGTTGAACCGTGTGACCAATTAACCGTAATGGCGGAAAGATCACAAGTCAATAAAGTTTGAATACGGTAAATTTCTTTTCTGATGATCCAAACAGCCCCTCTCTCTCTCTCTCTCTCTCTCTTTCTCTCTCTCTCTCTCTCTCTCTCTCTCGTTCATGTTTCAATCGCTTCTGCAATAATCGGATGTTGTAATGATATCTTACAAGTAAGTTTTATATCTCATATTACTTTACACAAGTACCCATCAACTAACACTTTCTGACAACAATCATAAGGGAGCTGTATTTTTCCCGTATCGGGGATAAGGTAGCATGTGTTTGTATTTCCCCCTTCAAAGTCAAATCCCTGTGTCAAAACAGGATATTGCGTATTTTTCACTTCAAATCGCGTCTGCAGGACTGTCATTTGGGTCAACTTAATGGTTGTTTTTTTCCGCAAAATTACTTGAAATTCAACAATATGTATTCCTGAGAAAGATATATAGATTCAACATTCCCTTTTCCATCAGATGAAAAAGTACAAAAATCGAATTCTAGTTTCCAAGATGTCGGTCCAAAATACCCTTCATTGCCCAATGTCCTTTGTTGCAATGCGTAAACTTTTACATACTCAACATACAATCGGTGACGTCGAATGTAACAATAACCTATTACCCCCTGATGCTACATTTAAACAGTCGTTTTCATTGCTTGGAAGAGTTCCATTTTTTAAATTCAGGGGTCAATGAGTAAAACAATACAACAAAAACCAATGACTATAATGCTTATGCTAACTTCTTACTCTTAACCACTTGCCCATGTGACTTGCCTTGCGTACAATGTATGTTTCTTTCCTTCAATATGATATTACCACACGATCCTTACCAGAAATCTTTGCTGGATAATGGTGATATAAGTCTATCCTCTTCCTTCTAATCAATAAGAATCGATAATCATTAAGAAGACGAAACTTGTACTACCAAATTTTATCTCTCCTGAAATTGCAGCTCGGTTCCTTAGGGAGTTTGTTGATTCTTTCTATGGCTTGGAGGCATCTTTTACGTTGCCAGGGAACGAAGCAGTTTTAGATTACATGTGAGCAGCTCTGTTACCACCGGCGACAATTTGCCAATGCATGGAACATAAAAATCTAGATAGAAATTGACATATGTCATCCAGACTGATTCAAAATGTCACAGAAAGTATATATGTGCATTGAAAGTCGATTTTCCTGCACATTTTCTATCGTAAGAAAAAATCCAGCTGTGTAAATGATGGGCTTTGTCTTTTCTTGTGAGGAAAGGCCATCACTGATGAATGTTATTTTAGATTCTGTATACCTACACTGTAACTTCATTGCCATCATTTGACATTTTTGTTTCCATTACATCCGTTCCTCGTTCTAATACAACTTCATATTGGGAAAAAGGTAAGATCACGAACAGTGATCGATGTCATAATTCCTATAGAGAAGACAAATCTAAAGAGTTTTGCAAACACGGACCACTGGATACACCAGAGGTAAGATCAGGTGCCTAGGAGGAGTAAGCATCCTCTGTTGACCGGAGATAAAAGCAGAGTAGCACCCAAAGCTAGTTTTCTCGTTAATCAAGTCTTATAACCCTTCTTTTTTGCCCAACTCTTATTGTCGAATAGTTAACCCTAATTGTATTACAAGCTTTGTCTATTTTCGGGAAGGCTTCCCATTCCTAGTTGTTCATGTATCTCTCCTCTAGTTGCTTATATCCTGCAACTCGTGTTGTCAAAAACTAAGTACTAATTGTTTGACAGGTCTCACATTATATTGGTTTCTCATCTCTAGTGATCGAGATTTCACACCTTTGGTTGCAGGATTCCTGCAACCCTTGTCATCTTAGACCAACCACCTGGGCTATGCCAAGTCTCAAGTATTGTTTGCGATGGAAATTTATCAGTTCTCGAAATCTTGTTTTGAAAAAAAAAATCTGGTTTTTCACGTTTCTAGACTCAAGCTCCCAAAATATCGCCTTTTTTTATTGATGATTCTTCTTAACTCCAATCTGAAGTTAGAATTTGTTGAACCTCAGAACTGATTACAAATAGCCTATCCCTTGTTTGTTTATTCACCATTTCTATTCAAAATGTGATTCACACCCAGCTTAAAAGTAATATCTTTCTCGAGAATCAAATATTTGGTTTACGAGACAAGAAGACAGTCTCGCCTCCGGCTGCCGTTGTCTCACCTTTTTTTTCATCGGTGAGTTTTCTCAACTCAAATTCCGAGTTAGAGAATGTTAAACCTCTAGGCATTAGCTGTTTACAAATCCTTTACTATGTTTCTACCATCGCTATTTGAAATGTGATCCCCGACAAACATGAAAATATTATTTGTATCATAAATCACCAATTTGGTTTCCGGGACAAAGACTCCCTAAGTGATCACGCCATTTTCATAGAAAAAATTAGCGCACAATGGTGAATTATTAATGTGTTGTGACATCTCCTCTGTTATCACATTTTAAATCACTTACCCAATATGTCAAACGTGTAGTGAGATACGGTGTAATTTATCATCTACCTGACTGTGATATCCAACCGAAATACCATTAGCAAAACTATAACAACCCTGAATAATTACATTTTATAACACGCTTGTGTATTTCAGACCCTTTTTATTTGCATTCCCGCGTTTAAACAGGTGATCAGCAAAATTACTTTGACACTGATATTTTTTTACTCCATTTTTATTGTCACGTGCCTTAATTTACATCCAGTCGACAATGATTCAAATCATGTGAGCTACTGAAGCAGACGATCTCTCGTATCTGAGTTTGCTATCTCTGCATTAAAATTACGTGAAGTATTTGCCGAGTACAAACGACATGATATTTTTAAAACTTAGTTTTTGTTAATATGTAATACGGGGGAAGTAGAAGAAAGCAAAGGTCATTCAATATTCAACATATCGATGACAAACAACACCATGGTTAAAACAAAAAGGGCATGAGTCATTTATGTATGATGACTCATCGAAAATTTTCGTTTAGAAATATTTCCTCAAAGTGAAAATAAAAAACTTTTCTTTTTGCCACGACGTTTACTTGCCCTGATAAAAAGGGTTCGCTTTAGAAACCTATTATTTAACACAATCGCAACCTAATAGACGCATTTTCATACATATCATTTAATACATTTCCCAAGAAAGCTACTCCCATCAGTCTAGAAGTTTTGTATGTTGCCTTTGGAAACCAAGTTGAACTGATGGATAAAGTAAAATCTCAGGAAATGCAAAGCTTCATTGGTGTCTTCAATGAAACCTGCTTCACTTGACGCTTGCATATAAAGACAACCAGGTCACAAAGACTATTTTTGCTGTTCCCAAAACAGTAGTATCATTTGTGTACAAATCAAACTTTCCATTAAGATCACCTGTATAGATTGGTTTCCTCGTGTCCCTAAAGAAGTCGTATATACAAGATTCACTGTAATATGATACAGTACCTATCTTGACATCTTTGACACAAACCTCGTTTAAATGAAATACTCTTCAGAGAAGGAATTGGAGTATTATTGCCCGCAAATAATGAAGATGTTCATAATAATTGATTATATTAGATAAGCAGGTTTTGCTTGCCCTTCCGGAGCACCTGAACTAATCCCCGATTTTTAGTGGGGTTCGTGTTACTCTACTTTTAGTTATAAGTGTATTTCTGTTTGTAGTTTTGTCTCCTTTTTGTTTTGGCCACGGTTTTATCTGTCGTCGACTTTTTGAATTTGGAATGCCCCTTGGTATATTCTACTTTACCCCTTATATTAAATAGCAATAAAGACATTTAGCAAGGAACTTAAAATTATTATAAATTAGACAAGATTTCATTTCAATAAGATCCAATATATATGGGTTCAACTGTATTGTCAATCTTCTTACAATCCAAAGCTTACCTCTTAACTGAAAAATAATGTTATGAATTATATTTATGTATCCGACGTAGATTATTGATAACAAAGATACGTATAGGATAAGCATCACAACATGTCAGAGCGCTTGTCTTACGAACCGGTGGTTGAGGATTCGATTGTACACGATGACTTAGTTTGTTTTTTTCATGTTCCAAATAGAATCGACGCCTCATGTCAAGAAATTGCTTGTCACAAGTCCAGTACTATTGAAGAAGCCTCTGTCAGTTTAATGTCGCCACCATACAGCTTAACTTATGTAGAAAATACCATGAATTACTACATGTTATACTGCAACAGGGACACATTGAATCTGCTCTAGTTACAAAGGTACTTAGTGGGAAAAGTATATTGATATACAATCGTCCAATCATATAGGTAATCAGTGGTGAAGAATTCATAAACTTATAAAGATGTATGTTATCCCAATAAAACGGGTAATATATTATAGTAAGTTCAGAAAAATACAATTATATATATTCGCCTAGTCCTATAGGTCGTCCGTGGTGTTTAATCGAAAAATTCAAAGATTCAAGTTCGCTTTATCACAAAGATCAGACAGAATAAATTCATCGAAATACTCTTTAAAAGACGCCTTCTAAGTCGATGTTTCAAGATGTTAATTTTCTAGAAGGAAGTAACGTCTTTCAAGATTTATAGGGTAATTTTATTAAGGACAATTTCACCGTGTAAAAACAAAATACGTATCTGTCCTCTTCAAGTTGCAGCAATAAATTGCAATTTTAGAGCACAAAATGCCATAGACAAATGTTAAAATGTCAAGTTTATTAGAGCTTCTTCAAATTATTTCAAATTTTGATAGATTATAAATGTCTTGAAAAATCTATATATTGATGTTTTATATCAAAATGTTCAAGAGAAAATGTGTCTTTGGATTCAGAATATTTCATGAAGAAACTATTTTTATTTTGAATGATAGTTATTTGTAAAGGAGATATTTACATTCAAGCTTTCTGAACTGCAGTGAATTTTCGATATTTTTGGTTCGGTTCATGGAGGGTTAACATATTATTTGATGAAATAGCTCTTTGTGAAAGGAAATCTTTGGAAAAATTACGCCTACTTGAAATGATTTTGACATTTTGGTGGTTAACCAAATCTCAATAAGCAATATAATTGTTTATATCTCCTCTTGCAAGTATATGAAACGGTATTCCCCAGTACTACTGCAGTTGATAAAGGAAGCACGTCTCACATCCCACATATAAATCATACAGTAGAGTCGGTCTATATCGAATTCAGTGCGATAACGAAGGTGAATAAAATCCCCGAAAACAAAACTATTTATCTATAAATATATATCTATAAATTATTATTCATTTATAAATAGTAAATTCTTATTCTTAAAACGAAGAATGCCTATAATGAAGTCAAAAGTCAATCCCCTTTGACTTCGTTATGGACCAACTCCACAGTAACTTGCTGTTATTAAGCTCGAATGAAAATGGATATTGAGAAGTCGATGGGCTACGTCTGCAAGGGAGGTATGGAAAGGACAAACAATCAGTTTCTCTACACTTCTCTACAAAAAAACCCCTTAATTTTTAAAGGTTTGCAAAGCAATTTTATCATATACTTTATTTACCCGTTATAATTGGTTAAAGCGTTTACACGTGACTGGTTTACAACTGTTCATAAACACCGGTTTTCCATGCGACATCGATTTCTATTAAAAGAGCACGAGGAAATCCCCTTTTGCTTCGCAGGGGCAATATCGCACATGTGCATAAAACCAAAACAAGCAGACGTCTGTGTTTTGGCAGATTGTACCGTAACTTTTAAATGACACTAGCTAAAGCGTAAATAATAATATAATTATGGAATTTTGTAGTGGTAAATATGATGTGATATGGACCTCAAAAATCTTTATATTGACCTCTTCTAATGCCTCGGTCAATATCACATTATAGAGGTTCATATCACATATTCACGACCACAAAAATCAATAATTGTAAAATATTGACTGATCGACATCGTAATATTGACTTGTTCTGAGTGAACTGTTAAACGCTTATGTTACAGCTAATTATAGTTAAATACTTCGCGGATAATAATCTGTATTTCCCATCATATACACGTTGAGTATCTCATTTTCAAAAATATGAATGAGAAAGAAATAAGAAATAGAACATAAGAGTTTATCAAAACCAAATGAAGACTTATAGTTTATTGAACATGTATAATTCAGAACCCTAGGACCAAAGTACTTTTCTCAACTCAAGTATCTACCCCTCTCTCTCTCTCTCTCTCTCTCTCTCTCTCTCTCTCTCTCTCATGTCTACCACTAGTTACCTTTGACCTATGACCAGAGGTGGGATCAGGTGCCTAGGAGGAGTAAGGATCCCATTTTCCCGATCACACCCGCCGTGAGCCCTAAATCTTGATAAGGTAAACTAAGTAATCCGTAGTCAAAATAATTGTGTAAAGAACGGTGTAACATCCGGTATGTAACACGTCAGACAGCATTCGACCCAATGACAGGCCGCATCTGCAAATTAGACCAATGTACCGACCGTAGAATTTACGATAAACTGCTGACTTTAAACGAGAATGTTTGAACCCCGGTAACATCAACTTGTTTGTCAGTAGCCTCTCTTGATTAATATGTTTAAAATAAGCTGATGACGTTGATCTAAGGATTCATAGTTTTGTCCCCTTGTTTGATATACAGTAATACAAGTTGATTGGTCTCACACCTAGTCAACATGTGAGCAGATAAGTACATGTATGTATATATATGCCAAAGGCACTTACTAAATGCCTTCATGTATATGTTGTTACAATATAATTAATTATTGTAGGAAAGGCACCACATACAGTAAATAAGGACATATATGCGAGGATTCTATTTTTGCATAATTTCGGGAAGCATGACCTGGCATTAAATTGTATTATATCGCACAGATTAACCTTGAAGATAATTTTCATGGAACTTTATTCTCTCTGATAAATACAACCGAAACGCGAAAATAAATGTCCGCACAATTCTGGGTAAACATGTACAACATTCGAAACGGTTACCAGAAACTTGATTAGGATCCAGTGCTCCAGATAAGCTGTCCATTTGCGCATTTTACCCGTTTTTATTGACAAAATGGACAGTTTTTTCTTTAATTTTAGATGATTAATAACACGAGCACATAATTCGGCCATTAAGGTTTTCACAAAGAAAAAAAGAACAGCCATCTTAAGTAATCATGCATGTATTTTACAAAGTATGCTGAAAAACTATATATTCTCACGACTAAATCAAAATACATGTAGTGATTTACTCTCAACTTTTGAAAACAAGGGGGTATTTTATCCCTGTGGTTGTAAAAAAAAATTCTGTAGCACCATAATCTTTGTAAAGAGTTTCTCCCTCAGTGCTCATGCGAAGATGCAGCACTTTGTAAAAATAACGACAAAGTACATATTATCTGGTTCAGATCAAGGTTTAGCATTTCTGCGGACGCTGAAATGAACAACGTGTTGCAAATATCAATAATTTAAGATGTTCGGATCCAGAAACCAAATCAATCGTTTATCTTCTATATGTTTTGTAAGTATATTTTCCCATCAAAACAATAATCACGATTTCAATTGATTACACGTATATACATGATATACATGTCAATAGGAAAAAAACGAGCATAAAGAAATTGTATTGGTCAGTGGCCAAGGAAATGCACTTATTACGTCGCGCCGATATTATCATTACCCCGTCACAAAATGATAATTTCTATCCTATTCAATTTTTATGCTGCACCTTCAGGGGAAATTATTAATTTCATTGTTTTGCTTCATTTCTGTCCCAATTTCGACATTCAGTGTTGCAAGAAAATGTGGCTTTTATCGAGTTTTGTGTAATATAAGAGTATTTTCTGGCATCTTCTCCAGATGAAGACTTCTGACATACATCGGCTTATGTAATACGCCATTTAATCACACGGTGCACGGAATACGCTTGTGGAAGAAAATCAATATTTGTTTGAACCAATACCATTGGAAAACATCCGCAGTAGCAGAAAGAATTAAGTTCCTTTTAATGGTGCTATGGATTGGAAATGCATTTATAGATACCATGATAGATTATCCTACATATGTAGAACCTTCAAATTTTGACTGCTGGGCTCTTGACCAATAAAGTTGAGTTTCTTTCGTTTCATTACTCGTTCTTTTAGCCGGAATGTGATTTGTAAGTCACCGGCGGTAATTCTAAGCGGCGGTAAGCGCTTTTCTGTGTACCCTGTTTCACCTCGCTTAACTCCTTCATCGCTTTCCTTTATAAAGCTGAAATATTTGATTTACATCCTTTACTTACTAATTGTTGCCTGGTTACCATGGTGCTGAAAATATTGACAATCTATAGAGCCGCCAAAAGAAAAAAGTGCATTCTTCGCCTGAAAAATGCGGTAAATAATTCAATACACATTGGCAGCCATTACTCCATTAGATATTCAAATGCGTATGGATTGTTCGAACATATTCTCTATTAGAGTCCAATAAATTAAAAATTCAAATCGCCTAATGCAGCGAGCGTTAAGTTTATCACCGCTCTCCCGAAGTATTCACAATAAAATACTCGGATAAACAATCAGGCAAAATAGTGTCACTACCTATCAATAAAACAGTGTCTATCAAGCTGGGCGCACTCGGTTGTAGCACTAGTACAATTCCCTCGATACTACATGATCGAATAGGAGTCGGAGGACTCAATTACTATGATATTCGTTGTTATGTTCACGCGGATCCTTAGCTTCAGAGCGGATATGATAGAGTGACTTCACAGTACTGGAATCGTATCCGCAGGGAACACAACCAAAACAACAGAGAGACACGTGACAAAAATTAGTTTCTGCATATCAATAAAAGAGAATGCAGTCCATCTTAGCTAAATATGAGTGATACTTTTTGGCGTAACAATATGACGATGTTAGATGGTCTCGTGGTGCAATATTGGGACATATATGTATATCTGGAACACAAACGGAATAGAAATTCCTCCACACTAAAGGGAAAGTAGAACGAAGGCAGAGATGTCGAGATACTTCAGTTACACACGTGGAAGCGTGGATGAGTAGTGGTGGGACTTGCGACAAATGAGATCCTGGATATGCAGAATGATAGGAAACAGTCGCACTTTTTTGACGATATAGGTGCAACACCTGTACGAAGAAATGGAAGGCAATTATCTGGAGATGACGAAAGAATTATGCTTAATGTTGGAGGGGTACGGCATGAGACACATGTTGCAACTCTACGTACTATCACGAACACACGCCTCGCAAGGCTCGCCGAGAGGCATGTATTGTCGGAGAATAAAAAAGACGAATATTTCTTTGATAGACATCCAGCAGTTTTCAATTCGGTGATAGATTACTACAGAACAGGTGAGTTTTCTTCATAATAATTCCTCACTTGTGTATCGATCATTCTTTAGGAAACTTTCATACCTGTGATACAGAAGTTTTTCTTTCAACATAAGGTTTATTTTTCATCGAGAATTCCACTGTAGTTGTAGATTTTTTTTCTGTATTTGTTTAATTTCTTTTATTTACATGATTAACAATCTACTATTCATTCATTAATTAATATTACTATTAATTTTTCCGTATTCTTGTTGAAATACAATGTTTGCTTCTTTGTTGTCGTTGTCAAATTATCATCATTACCATTCATATTTTTTTTCACTATTACTACTACATTTTTTATTAGTTCAATTATTATTATTATTATTATTATTATTATTATT
>JACSZP010039151.1:0-11783 GCA_016161895.1 Pinna nobilis | reverse complement strand
TTATACAGTATTGACACTAGTTTATATTTTGGAATCCCCCCACAATAAAAGTTTGTGGGATTTAATCACCCTATTAATCTATCTGTCTGGTCGAGAAGTTCTGAAAGCAGATTTCTTTTACAGGTTAAGGGATGGGATTTGTATACAGTGGAGTTGGTCTATAACGAAGTCCAATGGGATTGACTTCTGAATTCGTTATAGGCATCCTTCGTTTTAGCATCAGAATTTACTTCATATATAGATGAATAGTAATTCTTTTCCAGGATTTTATTCCTCTTCGTTATAGCACTGAATTCACTTTAAGCTGATTCATTACAGACCAACTCTACTATATTTCATATGTACCTTCACCATATCAAGTACTGAAATTTGATACCAGGATATCTGACCTAGTGACCTTGACCTTGAACTTAGATTTTATGATAGTTGTTTAGTTTGGAAGTTCTAAATAGCAGACTCTGTTGAACAAAAATTTCCTACGAAGGTGTGTTTTGTCCTATTTGGACAGCTCTAGTTTCAATAAAAACCAAATGCAGTTTACTGCCACAACAGGAATCACTGACCCAATAGACAGGGTTTGTTCAAATTTGATGAGTTCTAGAATTACAGCCTGTTTCTTGCAAAAGTCTAATATTACATATTATAAAAGAAGAGACAGATACGGATTTAATGATTTATTTTTATTCAACATTATAAGTTAAGTTGCTTAGTAATATACATCCTTCAATATATACATATGTTACATTATAATACATCCAGATACATTACGCATACCAGTCACACATATCCAAATACTCTCACTGAAGATCGCACACTGTACTAGCAAGCAAATTCAATTACACGATAATAAATAGATCGATATTTACACTGTACAAAAATTTGGGTTTTTTTGATTTACACGAAACAGAGTTCAGTCTTCATGTATTCATGTATGGCTTGGGTCATATTTACATATCTACAAGTTTGGCACTAAAACATTCACTTCCCTTTGAAAAGTGAATAACTTAAACACTCTGTCTAGTCCTGTTGACAAAAGGCCCCGGAATTTCTACTCTTTTGTATTAAGTCCAATTCCTTTGAACGAACTTAACAAAATGGCGTAGTCTTTACCACTTCTTGTTTAATTTTACACTCGTACCTGTATGTTTCGTACTTGATTCCATCTTAGTTTTCAAATGCACACACATATTTCCACTTTTTACAGATCTTTTCACAGAATTTTATTTCTGGATTAGAACCTGCACAAGTACTCGTCTGCTATGTCAAGAATTTGTCTCTTGGACTTTCGGCTAATCTCGCGAGTAATGCTGATCATCTCCACCTGGTCCGTGTACTCTGGGAATTTGTTGATGAAGTAGTTTGGCACTTGTCTACGTGTGTTGTTTGTACGACTTCTCTTGTTGGCAAACCATGACTTGACCTGAGCTGGCGTTATTCCGGCTTGTATGGCGAGCATTTCTTTTTCTTCTTCTGTCGGGTATGGATTGTGAGCATGTGCGTCGTACCAGTCACTGAGATGTTTACGAGCTGCGGGATTGAGCTGCTGATACATGGCTTTATTCTGTCCGCTGTCGCCTTTCCCTTTACCTTTGTACTTGAATTTGATTGGATGTTGGTTACCACTGATGGAAAGAGTGTTATAGCACCGAACACGTTTGTTGGCAAACCACTTTTTGACTTGTTTCGGTTGAAGTCCTGTTGTGATGGATAACTGCTGTACATCGGCATCAGACGGGTAAGGATAATGAATATGAGCATTGTACCAACTGGTGAGTACTCCAGACTGTTCTGTATTCAACTGGCGACCTTGAACTCTGGTAGTTGATCCGTTACACTGACGCTTTGCATTCTGCTCTTCACCACTGTCTTCTGCAAAGTCATTTTTGCGTTTCCTTGACTGGGACATATTGACCTCTGAACTTCTGACGTATGTTTCATCAGTACACAATCTAACATCATATGAGCTCTCTGGTAATTTCCTTCCAGCATTGTAAAGTACCTCATGGCGTGTAATGTCAATCATATGCAAATCGGGATGATTTCCTGCTGTCACGCTTGGCTCAGTCATGCGAGGAATTTCTTCGGTGTCCACGATTCCGCTAAGTTCACTGGCTTGCTGTAGAATATCTATACTACTGATGGAAGGCTCGGAACACGTCTCATCACAAACACCAGAGTCACTAAGATTTGTCAAAGTCACTTTGAAGCTTGAATCATCTTCTTCACTCACTTGGCTTAGATCTATTTGCAAACATTCAGGAGAACTAGCACAGCTTGATGTGTCATTGATGGTAATGGGACTTGGAACTTTGGAGTGTGTCTTGGATTCTGTCCCCACTGAGAACTGTAATTGTCGTGCAACATTGCCTTTATGTTTCATGCTTTCCTGATCACTTTTTGGATGAGTCAATTCTGCACTAATATTGTCTGGTTTTACAACTTTTTTCAAAATCACACTTTCTAATTCATGCTCATACCTTTGGAGGAGGGAAAGTCGCTTTTCATCAAAGTGTTTGTTTGCAGACATCCTGCTTTGTTCTAATGTCCCGGCAGCACACAGAGCTTGGTATCGGGCCACTTCTATTTGTCCCACTTCGGCACTGTAGGCTGACTCCAGACGCAGTCCATCATGGCGGTATGTCTCCTGAGTTCTCAGCTGTATAAATCTCTCCTGCAGTTTCATATGGCGAGGAAACACATCATTTATATTATCCACAGGCTTGCTCAATGTTGAAGTTGTTGTACTCCAAGTTGTGTTCATCAGATTTGTGGGTACTTGCATGTGAAGACATTCCTGGGCGAGTAAAGATTGAAGCTCACTAAACATCGGGTTGCTATGGAGACGTTTGAGATATATGTTGTTGTTCATAGGATCTACTGCTGTTCTGGATGCATGGATTCCATACTGAGATCTGCTTGATGGAAAACTTGTCAATTCCGGAACAAAAGATCTTTGCGGCATAGAGGTAAATCCACTAGGTTGAAATTTTAATGGCGAGAAAGCATATTCTGATCCCCTCCATAAATCAAAGGGTCTAGATTCAAATGTGCACTGGTCAGGTGCAGACTTCTGTGCAGACGACACAAGTGCAGAAGGTGAAAGGAAGGTCGGTCGAGTCGGTGTTTCCACTGTTGCAAATCCATCCAGAAGTGAAGAGTAAGGATGAGGGAACATCCTGAAAATGCTGAATCTGTGATGGAAGGAAAAAAAATTGTTCCTCGAAAATCAATTCCAATTTCCTCAACACTTATAAAGAATTAGATCAGACTTGTCAATCACAACTGCCTAATGCACATCAAGAACACAACTTTGCAAATCACTATTCAGTTTCCTTACACAGTTTTGTCACAGTATTATCCAGTATTTAGAAAAAAACAGTATTCTCTCTGTAAATTAATGACGTGGATAAAATAACTGAAGAACTTGTAGATTATGAAATACTATTCTTGTGGTAAGTCAGATGACTGATGCTGTAGTATTGTAAAATTTACTTATTTATAGTATTTACAAAGTTACTCAATTTTTTTCTCCAAGTCTGACGTCAGGAGCAACGAGGAGCTGTAGCATATCTGAAAGCTGCTTATCATTTTGATTGTAATGCACTTAATTTTGAATAAGTTATTAGTAAGAGATCTTAAACTTATCTTTGGTACAAATTAGTCAACTCCATGTTGTTATTGCAAGAAATAAATGATTGGATTGTTAAAACAACAACAGGTAGATTGATTCACTTGACCTACACCAGGTAAGTCTTTGATGTTAATTGCACAACAAATGAATGAGGTAATTGGCAAGGATTAAGAAGAAGTACACAATGTAGAAGTGATGACCTGATGTACTTAGGGGTAATGAGTAGACTACTCTGAAATTAAGATCTAGAATTAGGAGTTGGAGTTAAGGTACCTGCACTAGACAGAGGTGGGCTTATTTTTTTTTAAAATTATTATTTTCCTGTCATCATTTGTTATTTTACTAGAGATAGAAATAATTCTTCTGACTGATTTTTTTCCTATTGTATAATCAAACTTTCTTAAAAAGGATTATTTTTATAAAATTTGAAACTTAGATATTTTGAATTTTTTATGTTTTTGTATTCAATTGTCAACTAAAGTGTAATGTTTTTTGTTTTTCTTTGAATTTCTGTCTTTATTTATTTCACTTTATTATGTTATTTTTGTTCAGAATATATTTATCATAAATCAGTACCATATAAGCATGATATTTTAGTATTTTCAAACACCTTATTTATATATCAATGTATTTGCATTGGTATTTATCAATCTTATTTTCATGTAATAACTTTCAAAAATCAGCAACAATTATCTAAATACTAAAATTAAGAAATTTAGTCATCATTCTATTTCTTTTAGCAAATGACACTTTTAATTTCTTTTTGGATAAGGAAATTGTTTAAAAAATGTAAATTTCGCCTTCCGTTTTTATCTACTTTTTCCTCCATTCTTTTTTCTATCTCTCTCACTCTCCCCTTTTCTGCTCTACATTGATTTTTCATTTTGATCCAATCCTTTTTGTTTTCTCATCTAGTATATCTATTCCTCTGTTCACATACCTGTATGTCCTTCAATCCATCTGCCTTCATCCATAACAATATTCATCCATCCATCCATCCATCCATCCATCCATCCATGTATCCATCAATCAATCCATTCATCCATTTCTTTCTTTCTTTCTTTCCATACTTTTCTTTCTTTCTGTCTTCTGTCATTCATTCCTCCCTTCAATCCCTCCTCTATCCATCCATCCACCCATTCATTCATTCATTTCTTTCTTTCTTTCTTCCTTTCCATACTTTTCTTTCTTTCTGTCTTCTGTCATTCATTCCTCCCTTCAATCCCTCTTCTATACATCCATCCATCCATTTCTTTTTTCTTTTTTTCTTTCTTTTTTTTCTTTCTTTCTTTCTTTCTTTCTTTCTTCTTTTCTTTCTGTTTTACTTCTGTCTTCATTCCTCCCTTAATCCCTCTTCTATCCATGCAAGCACCCATTTCTTTATTTCTTGCTTTCTTTCTTTCTTTCTTACTTTCCATCCATACTTTTCTTTCTTTCTGTCTTTCTTCTGTCATTCATTCTTCCCTTTAATCCATCTTATATCCATCCATCCATCCATCCATCCATCCATCCATTTCTTTTTTCTTTTTTTCTTTCTTTCTGTCTTTCTTTCTTTCTTTCTTTCTGTTTTACTTCTGTCTTCATTCCTCCCTTAATCCTTCTTCTATCCATGCAGGCATCCATTTCTTTATTTCTTGCTTTCTTTCTTTCTTTCTTACTTTTCATCCATACTTTTCTTTCTTTCTGTCTTTCTTCTGTCATTCATTCCTCCCTTCAATCCCTCTTGTATCCATCCATCCATTTCTTTCTTTCTTGCTTTCTTTCTTTCCATGTGTACTTCTCTTTCTTTCTGTCTTTCTTCTGTAATTCATTCCTCCCTTCAATCCCTCTTCTTTCCCCCATCCATGCATCCATCTTTCATTTTGTCTTCTCTTCTGTCTTCCACCCATGACTATTTGTTTATTCATTTCAATCTTTTTATTTATTCATCTGCATCAATCTATTCATTGTAAGATTGTTGGTTGGTTGGATTGGTAAATAGATACATGACGACTGACTGATGAATAAATAGATGCTTTGACATATTTTTAAGCAGGTAGATCGACATCTAAATATTAAAGGTAGAAACATTCAAATGGATAGAGAGATTGATTGAAAAAATCCCACAACATGCATTAAAATATTGCAGATTTTCAAATAATTATTTAAATATACATGTATTTCTTTTACATATATGTACATGTTCTTTCATTCACTCCAATTTCCTTCTTTCCCTTATTCTCTCATTCACTTTCTGTTCATTTTCTCAGTCATACTTGGAGATTTTTTTTAAATTGAGTTTTGGTATATAGTTCTGCCAGGAGAACACATAGGTCAACTTCATATTTTGTGGATGTCGAATAATTTTTGCCAGAGTATTGCCCCTTTTAGTTAGAAAATTTCATAGAATTCAGTTTCAAGACTTTGCTGCTTGTGAGGACATTTTTGTCACCACAACACATCTAGTTTGAAATAATCTAAAAAATAAAACCTATCAGGAGAGATCACCTGTCTTTTGAGACTACATGTATATGTCTGTTGCTAAAGAGGTTGTCCAAGGAAGGTTCCACAGTCTAGTGATACTTTTATTTAACCTCCCTAGGGACACATGGAAACCAGTCTTTATAGGGAGGCGGTTTTTATATAGAGGTTGAATTGTGCAGAAATGGTACTAATAGAGAGAGGTAGAAACAGTATTTTTGATCAGGTAGTCTATATATACAGGTGGTTTGCTAATGCAGGTTTTACTGTATAGCCTTTGTATTTGTGTAATTTCCAGGTAATAAGTATATGTTTCTTTTTACAGAATGAGCTACATGAGTATGTCATAGGCAATGAGACAGCTGATCCTATAGTATCTCAACTGGTGTCTATGGTAAGTCTACCAAAAAAGAAACAGAATTTGTTGACATCAAAATTAGGCTAGATATATAAGTGTTAAAAAAAGTCTTGTTACGCAACATCCCACTCAAGAATTTTTCACTCTTTTGGTGATGTTGCAGATTACTAATAAAGGCTTCAAATTTGGTCTATAATAGGCACAGAGAAATTGAGCGGTGAGGTTTTTACTGTCTCATCCAAAAAGATGGGAAAAGCCAACCACGCCCCTTTTAGATATAAACAGGGCTCACCCCGTAGTTAGCCAATTGAGCCATTGAATAATCTTTTTTTCAAAGTTGGCTTAAAAATTCATTAATGGCCAATTTTCTGATTTGTATTTTTTTTTAATTCACAACATACTTGTATAAATGGGTCTCTATTACTTAACCGTTTCAGATGAGAAAAATGAATCATTTGATGTTATAAATAAACCAAATGTTTGGATATTATGAAATGAAGAGGAGATTATTCAAAATGTTTGGCTACAAGATGTACTGAAAATTATCAAGCAAATTTCACAAATCAGTAAATGCAAAGTTGGCTAATAAAATCATCAATTGGCTAAAAAATTCATGGTTGGCTAATTTTTGGGCTAACAGATTTTTAAGTCCAGGGTGAGTTCTGCACAAACTCGGGACCTTTTGGTTCAACAGCTGATAGCCTAAAGAAGTAGTGTAAATTGTATAAATGTACATACATGGCAAAACAAAATTCAGTAACCTAGTATGCTAACACCGATTGATTTGAACTGCCTATGTGAGTCAGTAATACATGTGCTTCCGAGGTCTGTGATTCTTTAAGTTTTTCTTTAATCGATGTTTTTTGTTTTATGTGTTGTCTGGATCATGGCACAATGGTTATGCATCCATATATCAATATCACAAAGTCAAAGGTACAAACTCTAGCCTGTCTTTCGTATGAGACAGTAAAAACCGAGGTCCCGTGTCACAGTAGGTGTTGGCATATTAAAGAACCCTCCCTGCTCTACGGCCATAAGTGCTGAGCACAGGCAAAATTTGTCGCCCTTCACCGGCACACGGTGACTTCTCCATATGAGTGAAATATTCTTGAGTGGGACGTTAAAAAACAACGCAACAACAAACTCTAGCTTGTCTCCTATCCATAAGATAAAACAATGTAAACTGATCATATTTTGACTTTTTAGTTACTGAATGGATGTCGAGAGTCCGACAGTAAAGCACAGTGCCTGTACGCTGAGTGTATTGGAGAACTAGGGGCTATAGATCCTGGCAGGTATGTACACGTTTTTATGAGACTATGGTTTCTAGCGATTGAATGACGCCAGAAGATGCTATCCTGCGCTAACGTTATTACAGCGAGACGATGATGTACAGTTATGTTCCATCACTATTGGAGATACTAATCCTCCAGAAACGTTTTCAGTTATCATGTGGTACACCAATACTTTCCATTGTAATACCTGACTTTTAGTCCATTTGTTAGTCAATCACCTCTTTTTAACTTGAATAAGTTTTTTGTCTATAAGGTATATTTTAACCCAGTTTTGCATCAATGTTTTATTGTATTTCTTTAGATTAGAGCTTGTGACAAACAATCCAAAAGAAGAACTAGCCAAGTTCCAAGCCAGCATCGATGACGACAACTTTGCCATTGGTCTTATCAATGAAGTTGTGAAGGCTTTTCTTGCTGCACCTGAGAGTAGGATTCAGGTAGAGTTTCATTGCTACCATCCCCTCCCAAAAAAAAGTTTTCTGTCAGCACCCAGTATGATATATCTGTATAATACCATTTATTGATACAAAAGTAGATATAGCCACTGATGGAGTTTTTGGCTGCAAAGTCAAGAAAATCTCACACTCAAACTCGGTACTCAGCCCTACTTTTTTTCCTCAATTTAAAACTAAATACAATTAAGTTAATTGGTAAATGCATCTTGGCATGTGTATTTATATAAGAAGTTTGTGTCTCTCCTTTGTATTTAATTAATCTGACGGTGTAATTATTGCAAAGACATTGAGCATGATACTCAAAATTTGAGTACCGTTACATGCTAAAACTTTTTCTGACCTGATACATGTAATGTTTTTTTTAATTGATTAATTACACTTGATTTTTTTTTTTCGGAAACCTACATGTAATATATTGTCACTTGTTTGGATGGCTGTTAAATAGTATAAGTTTAGTTTGCATCATAAACATTATCGATTTTTAAAAAAATGAAAACTGCAAGTTTGCAGTTATAGAATGAATCATCATGACGCAAAATATTCTGCCACCCCTCCCTCTTGACTGAAAGCTTGCATAATAATGGTCAGACTCCACTAAATGGTTTTCCATAGGCGACAATGTTAACGTTTGGTCAAATATTCTATGTTTCCGATGTTCCGATGTATATAAACTATATACCGATTTGTAGGCCGTCCCTTCCCCAATTCTCGAGAAAAACTCAAAACCATGGGTTTACCATCTGGATTTTTTGCTACATGTCTATGATTAGGGCCACCCCCATTTTGGCACAAAATGTACAGAAAATTTTGACACTTTGTTACACCTAATTCAAGGGGTCCAAAATTTCACTTTTTCAACAATCAAGTCATTCTACATATTTTTCAACCCTTTACTGCCCTCTTTATAATATTCAAATGAAAATAATAGCATTATACACCAATCAGAGAACATCTAACATCAAAATAACAGCTCCCCTCTCCCTACACCTTCTTAACCAACCAAATTGCCTTTTTTTGCTGACCTTAACGGTTATGGTACCAGAATTCATATTCTTCTCATGCATAAATGAGAGGTTGAGCACATGAGTGACGATGAAAGCAGCTCCCTCTGCTGATAAGAAAAGAAAGACTGGCAATGAGGAGATCCATACACTTCTCTGGCAGTGGTTCCAAGATGCAACAGCAAAAACATTGGAAACATTCATAAACCATGTGATACCCAATAACATTTGTGCAGGAATATTGTTTGTCTTATATTAGTGATGGAATGACAGTAAGATGCAATCTTGTGCCAGCATCATTTAGTTATGTCCCATCACCATAAAAACAAAGCCAAAACCACCTTGTTTTTATTCATAGGACTGTGCTGCCTTCGCCCTGCAGGAGCTGCTGAAGATTTACAAGATCCAAGAACAAAAGGAATCTCCTCAGCATCGACTATGGAAACGCTTTGACAAACATGTCCGCCAAATACTCGTCCCACTTCTTAGTTCCAAGTAAGAAAGGTCTCACCTGTAATGGTGCTTTTTATATGCCCGTCATAGATGGTTCGTATTATGGTATGACGTTGTCTGTTCATTAACTGTCTGTTCGTCTGTCTGTCCATCTGTCCGGACATTTTCGGCAATAACACAAAGAATTATGGCCGGATTTTCGCCAAACTTCGCAGGATGCATCATTGTGTGAACCGTTCTCAGGGGTGCGAAAATATCGCCATTCTGAAATTATTTGGCAGAGTGATGCCCCTTTAATTTCGAAATAGTGGAATTTCATTCAAAGTGCTAGAACTTTTTTATTTTTGCCTCAATTCCTTTCAAATTTTTTAAAGTATCACAAGAAGCAGTGATTTTTAACATATATCACAGGTTTTTATGTAACTTTTCACAGAAATAGAGTTATGGTCCGTCAGCACCTACCTTACTTTCCTCTTTATTGTGTTACATTTTCTTGTGGGCACAACTAGTCCCACAGTTTTTGACACAATGTTTAGCAATTCGCCATGTATTATTGATATCATATGAAGATGTGCATATCGTAATATCAAGTTGTTACGACAGTATTTGGCAGAGTTATGCCCCTTTAATTCCGAAATAGTGGAATTTCATGTGTTATTGATATCATACGAAGATGGGCATATCGTAATATCAAGTTGTTACGACAATATTTGGGCGTATCATGTGCTTCAAGGCACTCTTGTTGTTGTTTCTTTTAGCTCACCTGAGCCAAGGCATACATATGGATGATCCAGAAAGATGTGTGAAGAAATGTTGTTGTTTTTGGTTCAATAAAAAAATCATATTTTTGAAGTATTTTTGCCATTTTGGATATTTTCAGCTAGCTTCTTTGATCACTGCTTATGCCCACGTTGCTCAGGTGAGCAATGTATACCCAGTTGTTTTTGTTCTGTTTTGTTTGTTGTTGTTGCTCACCCTACGAAGTGTGAGGAAACTTATGCTATCACCTCTCTGTTGGCAGTGATTGCCGAGCTGGTTATTTCAAGAAGTTTTATTTTGTACCCTCACACATATGATTTATTTACTTGTATTAAAAAATGGAATGTAGTTTCAGATACATTCTATGGCCCTATATTATCTGCTTGACTGGCCATGTAAAGAAGACTTTTATATCAATATTAGAAAATTCAGTCAAGCTTTGGTAACCTCTGTGTAATCTGTGATGCTTTTGGTGTAAAGAAATAAAAGCTGTGAATTTTTTAAAACTTTAACTTTAAGCCTACTTTATGTATTGGCTGCTTAGGTCACTTATCATTCATGAACTGTAGTCTGTTGTTCTCAAATCTTGAATGTTAGTTCTTGAAGGTCCAGGCAGTTATGTGTAGTATTTACCAAGGCAGTTAAGCTTAGTACATTTCAGGGCAGTTATACCTTGTAAATGTTGCAGCATATATTTACAGTATTTCGGGAACATGTATTAAGAGCTTACCATCTCTGATTACTGATACCTTTTGTTTGCTATACAGGTATATATTTGGTAAACAAGAAACGTCGGAACAAAAGACACCACTTTACTGCAGCTCAGAGAAAACTCGTCAATTTCAAGATTGGGTCAGTGCTTGGACAAAGCATTTGTCAGTAAAGGTAAGGCCTTCACTCATATGTGCTTTTATTATTCTTTGCCAAATGCTCAAGTCAGTTATAGTCATGGTGCATTGCCTATCATCTATAGAGTTTTCACTTTTTAGCTCACCTGAGCTGAAGGCTCAAGTTTCCTCAACAAGATCAACCCAGGGGTGGAAAAGGGGCGGGGCCAAATAGGTCCAGTTGGGTACCCTCCAAAACTGAATGCGTCTGAGGGATCTAGAAGGATGTATGAAGAAGTGTTGTTATTTTTGGTTCCATTCGGAAATAAAATTTTTGACGCGTTTTTGACATCTTTTGGACTTTGTCATTTTTTGACATTTTCAGCCAATGTTATCAAAGGTTGACTCTGATTTGAACAGTTCTTTATAGAATGCTTTACATGTTATAAGATCAAGATTTACAAATACTTTCTTGAGAAAAAAATACTGAAATTCAATTTTTGAAATTTAAACAATTTTTTTAACTTAAAAAAATGGGGGGGGG
>JACSZP010039150.1:0-17454 GCA_016161895.1 Pinna nobilis | reverse complement strand
TTGCTTGTCTGATAATTGCATTAAGTCTAAATTGTTATTTTGATAAATCCACACTTTCTCTGTCGCAATAAAGACAACGAAACATCCCAGTAGAATATATAACGAAATTTATTTTTGGAGGGTATACATGTATAGCCCCTCATTATTCTCTGTATCGACTAAATATATTCTTTACCATGCAATTCGGTATAACAACGTAGTCTGAACTTTGTAAAAGCAATGAAGAAAAAAGCTTAAATTCTTTTTGGAATTTTAAAAGTGATTAATCTTAAATTTTGAATTCTGGTATCATTTGCCAAGTTTCCTTTGATGTGATATATTGTCTAAATTTCCCCACGATAGGACTACTAGAGCTACACTAACTCAAAAAAAAATGTAGGGCGCTGCACTGCCAATAGATTTTTGGGATTCTGGATTTGATTTAAACTTACGGAACGAATTGTTTTCTGTTCTGCGGGTAAGGAATCAAAACTACGAGGTGTCATGGCAGATATTGACTTATGAATGTTCAAGACCCTAAACTCATTTGATGTTTTAAGATGAGTGCAAATGTACTATGTTGTAGTACCTGACACAGCAATGACAAGTTATTCTCAAAGTCATATATAATTGAAATGCACACTGAATAAAAAATCCGGATTTTCTGTATTGACTAAACATTTCCGTCAAAGCATGCATTTTAAAGATAATTTCAATTTTATTGTAGGATGAGAAAAACCAAATTATGACAACAAGCGTATGGCTCAGACAAGTGAGTACAATAGCTGTATTTGTACATGTATTTCATGTCAACATGTAAAAAGACACACGCATTCATCTCTCTCTCTCTATCAATCTCTCTCTCTCTCTCTCTCTCTCTCTCTCTCTCTCTCTCTCATTTCTAATTTATTTCTCTACTGGCTCGTCTCCCTGACTAATATCTAACGATATACATTAATTATTAGCATTACCCGTGTGTATCAGTGAGCTTATTGCAAATTGTTAGAATGTTCTTTACACACTGATTTTGACTACGGATTTCTCCGTTTACCTGATCAAGATATGGGACTTAACAGGGGATGCTTTCTCCTCCTAGGCACCTGATCCCACCTCTAGTTATGAGGGATCCGTGCTCTCCCAACTCTCTTTATTCGTCTTCGTTATAGGAATTATGAGATTGATCACTGTCCGTTACCTTATTTAAGTTTTTTTATAAAGGCACAGGGCGAAAAATTAAAGAATCTAGAGTATGTATATAAATTATATATGTATTTGTATATATATATATATTTACTGAAAAAATTGTTTCATCTTTCAGGAATGGGTAGATTTAAGACTTCGTTGGGTCCCGAGAACATATGGAAACATTACGATGACCCACATTCCCTCAGACGACCTCTGGCGGCCGGATATAGTTTTATACAACAAGTAAGTCAAATCTCTCATTGTTAGATGTATTGTTCTTTAACGTCCCACTCAAGAATCTTTTACCTATTTAGAAACGTCACCGTGTGCCAGTAATGAGCGACCAATTTGGCCTTTGTTCAACACCGATGGCTGCAGTGCAGGGAGAGTTCTTTAACGTGCCGCCACCTAATGTGGCACGGGACTCCGGTTTTTACTGTCTCATCCGATAGACAGCGACAGCCAAGTGCAGTGCGGCTTGGACTCGACCCCAAGCTTCCTAATCATAAGAAACATGCTTACCACTAGGCCAAATCTATCATTAAACCTTATGTCTACTTTATGTCTACAATTATGAAGTTGCTTTTTATCGAGAGAAAATGTTGAAAAGAAAATGTTTTATACTTCACACTTACATCGATTGCAATTTATGCCTTAAATATTGAATGTCACATAATGAAACGAATTCATGTACCACGTGATACACCGAAAAGTGCTGGACTAGTATATCCAATGGTGAATACATGACTTTAGTGCGTGGGCTACCGTCATCTTGGGTCATTCCATCACTATTGAAAACATTATTTCCAACCAACGTCATTTGTGTATATGGAAGTACATAAAATAGTTTAATTGGACTATTCCATGTACCACATGATACCCCTTAACGTTTGTGTGGGACTAGGATCTCCGATAGTGATGGAATGTCATTTACGTAATCCTCCTATTGAAATGACATTTACGCGGGGAAACTTAGAAATAACATTCCCGCACAAACGTTATGGGGTGTCACGTGTACCATGAAACAGTGTCAATAATTTGGATTGTTCATGAAGCATAGATACGGAAAAGAAATAAAGAGATATAATACCAATGATCGAACGTTTTTAGTTCTAAGTATAATAATTTTGAATTTCAGTGCTGACGGAGATTTCGTTGTCAAACATCTAACAAAAGCTACGGTGTACTATAATGGCAAGATAGTATGGGAGCCACCTGTGATCTACAAAACCTACTGCCCAATCAATGTGGAGTATTTCCCCTTTGATATGCAGGAGTGTTTTATGAAGTTTGGGTCGTGGACGTACGATGGACATGAAGTAGATCTGCAGCACCTTTGTGACAGTAAGGCTGTCTATAATGATGATAGCAGGGAAAAGGTTATCGACAGAGGGATAGACTTGAGAGATTTCTATCAAAACGTCGGCTGGGACATAATTAACGTTACAGCTCGCCGGAAAGAAAAGTATTATCCTTGCTGTCCCGCTCCGTACCCAGATATTACATTTAACATTACCTTACGTCGACGCACGCTGTTTTATTCGTTGAATCTGATAATGCCATGCTTGTCTATTTCATGTTTAACCGTGTTGGTGTTCTATCTTCCTTCCGACAGTGGCGAAAAAATTACCTTGTCAATTTCAATTCTGCTGGCCTTAACTGTCTTCTTTTTACTCCTTTCGGATATTAATCCACCGACGTCGTTTGTAATACCACTCATCGGAAAGTATCTACTTTTTACAATGATTGTTGTGACTATGTCCATTTTCCTGGCGGTATATACGCTCGGAATTCACTTCCGACGGCCATCAACGCACAAAATGAAACCATGGGTGAAGAGAGTATTTATTGAAATTCTTCCAAGGATTCTCTTAATGAAAAGACCCGATCTAGACCGAAAACCTAAAGTGACATTCCGAACGCCAAATGGATTTGAAATGAGGGAAGTTGGTGGATTACGTGATATATACGGAAGCAATGTGGACACACAAGCTCAGGACTGGAACTCTCCAAATACGTATGAAAACCTCCGCCATAGAAACCAATCCGGGGATTCGGATGAAATGAAAAAATATCCAAAAGAAATACGAGAAGCAATAAATGGCGTCAAATTTGTGGCGGATCATTTGAGAAGCACCGACGCCGATAACATGGTAAGTTATGAAGACTCATCTAAAAATGAATTGCAGGAAAAAATATCAATCATAAAAGTACCCTGTAGTTAACACCATATTACATGTATGTATGTAAAAATAAAAGATTGGAAATGTCATTGGCACATTAAAATTTATTGGTACAATAAAAAGACAGAAAATAGCACAGCCAAAACAGTAATAAAGACAATATTATAAATAAAGATCTGCACAACAACACATAGAAATAAAATTTGAGAAACACGAACGCCAGTAAATTGATAGGGATGTGAGTTCAGGTGCTCCGGAAATATAAGCACGCACTGTAAAGGTTATGTGACATAACCTGAAATTATAACAAAGCCTTTAATTCCGTAAATACGAAGAGATACTGCTCATAATCTCTAGCTCTATCCAAAAAATAGATCTGTATATAGCAAACTGAAAATGAAATAAGAAGATATAAAAATCATTATTTCGGTCTTTAATACTTTTTGTTGTCGCTTAATGCATGATGCTTTCTAAAACAAATCTAATCGTGTTTAAAAAAGTAGAGTATTTTGCAAAGAATAGTTCTATTCCAAATGTGGGTGATCGTTGGTTGCATTGTGGTTCAACGACCTAGTCAAGAATCTTTCACTTATAAGGAGACGTCATTGTATGCTGCTGAAGGGCTTTAAATCTGGCCTATGTTCGGCACCTGTGATCATTGAGCAGGAAATATTCTTTAACATGTGGATTCCTATTCCTGCTGTGACACGGGGTCTTGATTTCTACTGTTTGAAATGATAGGATGAAGAATCAACTATGGTCACACTAAAATGCTATCTTTGGTGTGCTCCTTCTCTGTGTTGTAACGCATGAAGACCCGGTAAAGTCCAAATGAGGTCAAATCCTACAGATCGATAGCATCTTCTCGAGCTTTTGTTTGCTATCGTTGCCGATCTATACCTCTAATTTTTGAAGTTCGAAATTTGATTGGATATTGACATTGGTCATAGGATTTGAAATTTCAATTGGATTTCATGAAATCTTTGTGCGAAACGGCTCGTGAAAAAGAACACTGAGGACCGAATTTGGATTTGATTTGTATTAACTTCTGTCGTAACCCCCAGGAAGGAAAACCATCGTGTTAGAATATTTTATAAGTGCAGGATATGAAATATTAACTTTGACTTTTATTGTGAAATTGATTTCGAAAGAAAGATTTTCAGTCAGTATTCTTTAACGACCAGTCACATAAAGCTCGCGTAAATCATATAAACAAAATCGTGCAACAATTTTATCGATATGGTGTTAGTAAAAGTCTGTATGACGCCGCGCCATACATTAAGGTTTTGGACACTAGATCAACGTATATGAAACCAAATGGAAGGTTTTGCTATAAGAATACCTTGCATGTGATATATGAAATCTATGTTCCTCACTATTCTCAAATGTTTGTGTGACCAAGGTCTTTGTAGACGAACAGACCTATTATTCAAAAGTATATATCGTTATCTTGGGGACGGTTGGTAACAAACATTAAACCAGTATGCATGTACATCCTTAGCACACCAAAAGTATCTTTGTATCTGCATAACTGTACCAAACACTGAATTTATTCCTAAATATTCATCTTCTGATCGGTAGATCGTGGGTTCGACTCTAAGCCACGCTGCAGCTGGCTGACACTGTTTTTCGGATGGGACAGTTCCCGTGTCACAGTAGGTGTTGGCACGTGAAAGAACCCTTCCTGTTCTACGGTCACAAGTGTCAAGCAAAGACGAAGTTTGTCGCCCTACTCCGGCACACAATGACCGTCTTCATAAAGGTGAAAGATTCTTGAATTGGACGTAAAACAACAGTTCAACCAACCTAGATAATATATCGTTAGTAGGTAATACATTACTATCAGCAGAGTGTTGTAAAATATACAATAAATACTCTTAAGAAATGAAAGAAAACCTATTTAGTCTTCAACCTACTAACCACAATGATAACCCATATCTAACATTTGCTCAGGCTTGGGACATATTTCTTTCACATAACGCAGCAGTACATCCATAAACCATAGCAATTCGTCAAGTCAACACCAAATGATTTCTTTTGTTGCTTTTCTTGCAGTAACCGTTGCTTTGTTTGTATATTTACAATGTTCTATCTTATCTCGACAATCTGCTTTTCACATTCATGTCTCTTTGCAGGAGGAGCGAGATTGGAAATATGTTGCCATGGTTATGGATCGCTTGTTTTTGTATATTTTCACCACGGCATGTATATGCGGTACGTTGAGCATTTTTCTGTATGCGCCTTCTCTGTACGATCCGAGACAAGCGCTGGAAAGACATGACGAGAACAATGACTGTAATTACTAGAGGACAAATCAATTTCAAGCTTGTGATTAGTACACGTGTACTAAAACTTGTATCCAGAAATCACTTTTACGGATTAATATTCATAAAAACGTTTTAAATAGCAAGTTTTGATATTGAATATGAAGTTGATCTTTGAGATAGAATTTAAAGTGAGCTGACATATTTTAGATGTTTATCTCCCTTTAGACATTTTCGGAAACGAAAAATGGACTTCCATGTTTAAAGTTAACATGTTTCTCATATTTCTTTCGTTTTGTTAAGATATAAAGTATATCGTATGATTTGAATGAGGTTTTGTGAACAGCTGATGTCCTGTGACGAATAAATATATTGATTTCAGTCTCGTTTACATTGTAATCATAATGTTTACCAAGAAAATAACTACTGCGGTTCAGCTCACGAGCCGATATACCGAACAAAACATATATATTGTAGTGCTGTTTATCTTATCTACCTATGCTTCCTTCACAAGCCAAGATCAATGATGTCGAAACTCGCACATATTGAAAAGTAATTTGTCTATTTCCGATATGGATGATAGAGCGTCGAAAATTAATTGATACTCATTTTAAGTATGTGGTCGGTATTGTACGATCAATTACCGTGTAAATGTCGATTTCCTCAATAACAGGAGAGAAATAGCTCTAAATGAACTACCAGGAGTCCAAAATATTTCGCGAAAACTTAACTTTCGCGGATCGACTATTTGTCATTTATTCGCGAACGTATATTTTGCTAGTGTGCATAAATGTGAAAAGTCACGTTGTTAGGCAAACGTTTATGTTGGATTACAAAATAAAACGAGGGATATATTTTCACGAGCAATTAACCTCTTCTCGCGAAATAAAACCGGAATTACAATTTAAGATTGTAAGAAATTGTAACAGTATGTAGAGGCATATCTAGTTCATAATTAGTTTTATGACCAAAGAAAAATCGTCTTCAATTCGACTTAAATCGTTAGTCTATACTTCAAGTGTCTCGCTTGTAAATTACGCGTTTCCTTACAATTCGCCTTCGCTGATAAGGGACATAAACGTAAAAAACCTTAATGTCATATGAGACCAAAACAATAACATCAACACGCCATCTTTGATCACCTAAATATATTAAATTTTTCGTTCTCTGCAGCCCTCTGAAGAAGTTTCTCAAAGGAGGGTTCTCTCTCAAACATATTTGACCACACCCTTTTTTATCCCTGGTTGATCCAACAAAAAAAACAGCAATTGTGGGGGTCCATTAGTACTCCAACACTCCAAAGTTTCATAAAAAAAATCCCGTATCTGAAAATGTCGAAAATGTTGACTGAGGCTAGCTAAAAAGCATATACCTCTTTCAACAATTTAAGATTTCACAACTCATTTTTAATGTCTTTACATTTATTTTCCTTACAAATATTAAATGAATTTGTGTCAGTTTCGATAGATCCACTCTTTTATCAACCGTTACCATTGAAACTATGAAAAGTTTAATGCAAATGTTCTAAAGAGTTATTTCTAAGTGTATTTACCGGTGTAGCTACCGGTCTCTTTGATGATTTAATATTGCGTAAACATATTGTAATCGAAGATTAACATGCTCATTTTGACGGCTTGTTTGTCATAAAAACGCAATTTATAAATCAAAAAGGATACAATGAAAAGACAACATGCTACACGAAACTAGATGAACCGCTGGTGCACGTTTAATTACTGCATCACTCTTTCCTTGTCCAAAACTGAACTGCTACAAAGAGCTTGAACACACAGTGGAGATGTGGTCGCCGGGGATATGACGTTAGGTCACTCCAAATTCGCCAAGGTGAATTAAAAACACAGTCAAAAGGCGGTGTAAGTAAATATCATTCCAAAACAGAATCGATCCAAATATGTATATAACACGAAACTTGTGATGCATTGTGCAACGTTGCAATCAGCTGTTACTTTAATTAAACTCTGATTTTCCTCAGAAAAGGCTGGTGCAAATGTGCAAATACGGGCACTATGAATGTTATAATAATACTTTATATGGTTAATCACGTAAAACACTTTGAATGAAAAAAAAAATGGCCACTACCCTGTGTATGACAAAGATCATCAGGTCTGTCGCAACGAAATTCATAGAAAAGAGGAACACGGAAAAGGATGTTCATTTCAATGGACTTGTTGCAAACACCAGACGTACCGTGTCGATATAAGACGGTCTTAAGCAGGACGTTGGTCAACAATGCAATCAACAAATCAAACACTTAATTTGCATGCAAAAAAATTTAAAAATATGAGACAAGGTCAACCTCAACCTGCAACTCAAGCATCTATCACTTTTATCGAGACGTCACTGTATGCCAGTGAGAGGGACAAATTTGGATTCGAACCCGCGGCCTCACGATTAGAAGGCGAACATCTGGACCAAGGCCACGACGGGTGTCGCGCGCGGAGCAGGAGTTGCTTGCCCTTCCGGAGCACCTGAACTTACCCCTGGTTTTTATGAGGGTTCGTGTTACTCTATTTTTCGGTTTTACACGTCTTGTTGTGTTGATTGCTGTTTGTGTTATTGTCTCTTTTTGTTTTGGCTTTTTGTTTTGTCTCCCTTTGGAATTTTGATTGCCCCCTTGGTATCTTCTACTATCACTTTTTGTATAAAAACTGCCGTTGAGACCACCTTTATACAATTACCTTCTGATCATGACGCGTGTTCTTTGCTTCAAGGAAAGTTGGGGATACTAAGAGGCTTTCAAAATTTATTAGTCGAATGACCGATAACACCTGGGCAAAAACAAATTCTGTATTTCAATTGATTAACAATTATATATTATAATATTATAATTATATTATATTATATTATTATATATTATAATAAATTATAAAACTAACGATACAGGAAACCGATCACCACTTAACACTGGGGTGAGTGCAGGTGTTCCACAGGAATAAGTAGATCCTGCTCCCACGCGCAGCTACCGTCGTGTTAACTACATGTATACATGTATTTCGAACTCGGTAATACGTATAATCCGGTAATAGTCGTTAACAAGAATAGAAGAACGGAATTACGTCCATGCCAAGGTGAGCATATCTCTGCAAACCTGTGACGCTGACATTCTGTAACGGTCAAACAGCATATAGTGGCCACCATAAAACATCCGAATTGAGGACTTCCAATTTAACTATTAAGATCTATTGGTTTAGTAGCTTCCTTGTGAGCAGTAACCATTTTATCAGGGGAAAATCCAGCTTTGTAGGGTCCTTATAGGGGTTTATTTAAAAGTCTAGTTGAATCGTAAAATGTATAATGTATTTATGAAACGCCGCCAAAGGTAATCGAAATCTTTTTCGCACAATGTCAGACGTGTAGGTAACAAGGTAAAATAATTCAACACATAGACTCTTATGGAAGATTTTATCATAGGGAATACACATTCGATATATTAAAGCTTTACGTCTTTACGTACATTTAAAAAAGCATTTCATTGTCAAAGAAATCCGAGAATAGGGGTCGCTGTGGCTAAGGTAAGCATATTCGCCTTCTGATCTTGGGGTTAATGAACCCTCCGTGTTCAATGACCATAAAAGCCGAGCATGAACCAAATCTGTCGCCCTTCAACGGCATTCGGTGACTCAGTTATCCATTTAAGTGAAAGATTCTTGAGTGGGAAATTTTTTAATAAGAATAAAATCAACCAAAGACCCACTCAGAAGTGTATAACATTGCCAAAGGGAAAATAGATAGGAAAAAGCAAAATATTCGGATAAACCTGTTAAAATTTATCACAATTTTGAAACCATAAATCATCTCGACTACATGGAATATATGATATTAATATTTTCTATTGATCTAATTTTCTCCATGAAAGGTCAAATGCACTTTTAGTGGTTCATCTTCAAGGACGATTTCGAAAAAAGATATTCAGTACAGTACAACTGGCCCTATATGAAGGAATGAGATTCTTTCATATTTCATAAATATCGGGAGACTTAATCTGTGGAACGGATCTCGAGATTCAATGAAACAGTACGTCAGCAAAAAAGAAATATATATAAAATGTTACTGCAGAATAGATAACATGATCTCCAATACAAATGACCCCCGAGTTCACTCACTAAATCTTATCAATTATTACATAAGTGCAGTTTTTATCTAAGAAATCCCACGCGAATTGCATCATTGATTCTTGCGTCTTGGCAAAGACATTTGAAATACCATACATCATAACAGACAATATTAATTGCGCAACAGATTGACTGTTACAGGCCTAACTCGTACATTAATTAATGTTCAAAATTGCTGCTAAATAAAATTGAATAAAAAAGCCTGATAGTCAATTTGATACCAAAAAGCAAGTCTATGATGACTTCAATAGCAGTTAGACAGTTCATTTATCATTAATTCAAATTTCCCAGTTTTGACGCATTAGATATGATGGTATATTGGCATTCCAGGTAATCATCAGACTGGACACTATAAAAGCGGAGAGCTCACTAAAGACTTAGAATTTTGTTAACTCCAGTTTCTCAGCCCATCAGAATTCAGTAACAGCTGTATTTGAGTAAACTTTCGGGTTAAATTACGGTGCCCAGCCCAGGAAATAGTCACGATACCCGAGTATGACCGTTATCATCTGTGTCGGAGTCTGTTTACTCGGCGACCAAGTAGCCTTTTGAAGATTGGGTCGACGGTTAAAATCTAACAAGAGGTCAGGCCAATCTTCTAAATTCAGATGTTTCTTCAAAATATAGGTCTGCTGTCATGAAAAGAATTGGAAAAGTGATTCAATATATTTTCTGTAAATCAAAGCCCGTCAATTGCTTATGGTAGAAGTACATGTAAATCTAAAATTGTTCTATAGTTTAAGTTGAATACTCTTTTGATGACGTCATCGATTAAGCGTTCACGGTAATACAAATAAATCACATTAGTCCCCAGAGGAGGATATTGCCCAATAATATTACTTGCTCCTCCATAGCCAATCTTAAACGTACAAATGTAGTTTTTCTTTTTTGATACATACTATAGTTATAGATTAAAGACAGAATATAGAAGAATAAAGCCTCCTAAGGTCTGCAGAGTAAATAGGACCGAACTTGCGAATTTCTTCAGTTTATAAAATTTTCGATCTAGAGTTTATAGAATTTTAGTTTCTGAAAATTAGCTTCCATTATCATAGAACGTCTTTTATTCTACAGCTGATGTTCAATAAATGTGTTAGTAGTTTCCATAAAACAATTTTAACTATTTGACGAAAAGATCTTCTCTGAAACGTTGTGTAGCGTTTCAATGCTTATAAGAATGAAAAGGTATAATGTAGAATGGTATTTACTTACGGCCATGGGGATATTAAGACGAGGAATGGCAATGGTCTCAACGTGGTAAACAATTGTAAATCTCTAATAGGATGGGACCAGGTGTCCAGACGGATTCAGCATCCACTAATGGCATGCAACAGCCATCGCAAATATTTTATGGTATAAATAAGTCAACTTAACATTTTTTTTACATGAACAGTAATTAAATCATAGACCCACATCTCAACTTCAAGCTGTTTCGTCAGTTTGACTTGTAGGTAAAGTCCCATAAATAGATACTGATTTTTTAAGGGCTATTTTTCAAGCTGAAGGATGTTTTGTTGTTGTGAAACATCCCACTCGAGAATCTCTCGTTCACATGACAACGTCATCGCGTGCCGGTGAGGGGTGACAAATGGTGTCTATGTCAGGCACTTAGGCCGTAGAACAGGTATGATTCTTTAACTTGTCGACGGGACCTCGGTTTTTACTGTTTCATCCAAAGGATTGGCAAGCTGAGGGTCACTAAAGTTTAAAAGCAGCAATAAACATACATGTAGTTATGTCCGAAACAGAGGTCTTTACATCTAACTGTTCACAGCTTCCTTCAGAATTAGGTCAAGTCACACAATATTTTTGTCAATAACTGATGTCCCTGTGGGTCATACGACACAAAGTGTGTGCCCCACACGATGCAAATCATCAATGTCTCAGTGTTTAAAACTGTACTATCACATGCACTTCTGTGTACTAGTCATGTGAAAAACAACATTTCTCTCTGATCAAAAGAAATGGATAAGACAGCAAAAACCGAGGTCCTGTGTCACAGTAGGTGTTGGCACGCCAAAGAACCCTCCCTGCTTTACGGCCAGCAGTGCCGAGAATAGTCAAAATTTGTCGCCCTTCACCGGCACACTGCGACGTCTCCATATGAGTGAAATATTCTTGAGAGGGACATTAAACAACAATACAACAACAGCAACAGAGAACTGGAAGCATCAGTTTTCTGTTTTATTGAAGAATTCCGAAACACTTGTGGTGTAATTAGTATCCCAGGCACTGTAGTTGAACAAGTGGCGCACATCTCGTCTCTACTCTCTCTAGGCCGGTATCTATGGTTCTCAAGACAAACTCTGCAAGTAGATAGAAAAGGGTGACTAGAGCTCTACTCCTATAATGCTACGGTAGACCCACTTATATTGCACCCGCGTATATTGAAATCTTGCTTAATTTGAAGAAATTTGATTTCCAAGATAATTTTTATTACTACTCTTGCCCAATTATTTATAAGAACCCTGTTTATTTAAGAAAAAAAATTTCCCTTTGGTAACAATATATCCAGGCTCAACAGGGAGCATAAAAATGTGTTTGTAGAACAATTGAGAAATACTTTGAAGGATGGTGCAAATCAAAATGATCAAAATATTTGAAGTGTAGGAGTAGCAGTACGTTGTATTATTTTTCAAACAGTCCTCATAACAATCAGAAAAATTAAGCATTTAATTAATCTGGAAAAATGCGTCTGTGGTGCATGTATTCCCTCTCATATTTACAGAGTAGATAATTGATAAATTTATTGGTAGTGAACAAATACAATAGATAACATTGACTCCAACCTGACAAACACCAGTCTACATATCAAATATTTAAATTCGACCTTTCATAAAGCTAGCTCAATACTATACCGAAGTCTTTGGTTATGGATGGTTGCTTCCCAGGTAAACGATAAACTATATAAAGTATTTCGTGTTACTTTGACTCTATAGAATTCATCTATAAATAGCACTTGGAAATTCTTGTGTCCTTTTCTCTGGGCGAGCAGAAAAACAAAACAAGATGAATCCTAAAAGCTGAACTAATCGTGAGTACAGGCATACATCTTATTTGGGCTGATGTTTATTTATACTAACACAGCTGATCACTGTTGTCAGCCTTTCATAAGTGTGCACTTTGTGAGTTGCTTTATTCTTTGTTTCCTTAGAAAACTATTTTCTTTGGGGTTGTCCTTTATCCTCTGGTATCGAAACCTGAATTAATAATTATAGATAAATATATGTCCTATCTATATTTCACGGTACAAAAATGATGCAATCAATTGACTTCTGATTATGTGTGCAATCTAGCGAGCTAAATTCCAATGGTTTAGAAAAAGAAATCACAAATGTGGAAAAGACCCCACCCCCCCCATTTATTTAAGTTAAAAGTCATTGAAATTTCAAAAATTGAATTTCAGTAATATTTTGTTAAGAACTTATTTGTAAACCTTGATCTAATAAGATGCAAATCATTTGATCAAGGAAACTGATAAAATCAGAATCAATCTTTGTTAATATTGGCTGAAAATGTCAAAAAAATGACAAAGTCCGATAAAACGTCAACAATTTGATTTCCAAATGGAACCAAAAACAACAAAACCTCTTCACACATCACTTTAGATCACTCAGATGCATCCAGTTGTTCATTCTATGCAGCCCTTCTGAAGAAGTTTCTCAAAGGAGGGTACTCATCTGGACCTATTTGGCCCGCCCTTTTCCATCCCGGGGTGGATCCAAACGAAAAACATTAGTTGTAGCGGACCATGAGTACTTCATTCCTGACAAGTTTCATCAAAATCCCTGCAGTGGTACTGAAGAAGTCGAAAATACGAAAAGTTTACAAGTGGATGGACGACGGACGGACAGTGCGCTATGACATGCTCACTTTAGCCTAAAAATCTGAAAAAAAAAACAATGGACAAAAACCAAAATCTTACGGAACGAATACCTCCATTATGTGAATGAACAACGGACTTGTTAAATGCAAAGCTTCAATTCTGTAGGAGACAGCTGTACAAACAATTAAAGCTTTTTTCAGACAGACAATCAAGGAAAATTAATTGTCGCATCTGAATCATCAGCCACCGGTAAGGGAGATAAAACGATGAAGAAAAAAGCTCCCACGTTAAAGAATTTTACTCAAATTTCAGACGTATGCCTTATTTTTTCAATTTTATATTGTTTCAGGCATGGGAGTTTTCGATCTGACCTCCAGCTATGACCGCCAGCTATACAGAAAACACAGAACACTTGAAGGAACTTCTTGAAGAATTATGCGACCTGGCCAAAGAGCAGAAAAATGATACCCGTCAGAAAAACAACTGTCGTTTTATCACCAGATTTTTAAATCATTTTGTAACTGAGCGCTGCATGGTTGTTGGCAGCAGTGAGGAGGGGACGAGAATAAGAGCAAATGAGGACGAGGGTGATTTTGATTACCTCATCATATCTGAAATAACAATACCAACCACAGCGCTGAAATATAGGAGTGACCTCCCCTGCTATGTTAACATTGAGGGGAAAGACTTTAAAAGTCACTTCTTTGAAGATGTAGGATTAGTTGAGGGAAAATACCTGCCCAGCGAACTTCTGAATATGGTGCATCCTGCAGCCTTTACTGGTACCCGCGGGGTTTTTGAAATAGTGAAGTTGTGCGGGGCTAACATTGGCAGGCACACGCCGCATGTTCAGATAGATGAGAAAAGCAAACCAGGACTGGCTCTGATAGATTTTGCAGGCCTAGAGTGTCCTGAATTTCCAATTACCACAAATAATATACCAACTAGTGATACCACAGCAACACTACAATGTTACAAGAGAAGTCTTGAGGGTTCTTCTCTGATGAAAGATCCATGCTTGAAGGATATTTGTCAGAAACTTGTGGATATTTTACATGTTGCTGAACTATCCGACTCTCTCACAAAGTTTAGTCAGACCTTTGGTGGATTGCTCAAAATCTTCGGTGTGGTCAATATAATGTCTAACGTGTCCAATAAGCCAAGCACATCTAGCGTACCAGCAGACGACACATCTAACCTATCACTTGGTCCTAGCAACACAGAATCAGCACAAAGTGATAATCTAGAGGAACTCTCATCACCAAAACAGAGAAAGCTAGCAGACAAGGCCTATGTGTCTGCTACATACATTTACAAAACACATAAGGATTTCATTGCTGCTTTCCCATTGTCAGGGAGACCAAAGGGGTTGGAGGAGTGGAAAAATAGACCCAGAAAATGGCCCGACCAAAACACAGTTCAAGAAATTTTCCACAAAACCGAGTTTTTTGTAATAGGTAAGCCCAGACAATTGGCTAGTGAAATAGACAGAGTTAAGGAGTTCTGTTTGGGTTATAATTTGGCAGAAATAAAATTAGCCAAGGCTCTGTCACCGACTCAGAGGAAATGTCTTTTGATCCTGAAAGTGTGTAACAGGGGCTACCTAAAGCAGCATCCGGAACTGACAACCTACCACTGGAAAACCGCCTTTTATTGGAGCCTTGAAGATGATGATCCAGCAGAATTTACAGAAGATAACATCTTGCCATTTGTTCACAAGGTATTAGCTTTCATGAAGAAGTCACTGGACAACAAATACTTGGTGCATTACTTCATTAAGAGCAATCTTTTTGCAGAAATAAGTCAAGAAGTTTGCAATGAAATTAGTGAGAGGATATGCCAACTACACCCTGTCACAGAGCTGAGAGATTTCATACGCAGAACTAAATTGGATATACCCATACCCATCGAGCTACCAAGAGCCAAGATAGAAGAGGCCTGGAGAATTTACATGGACCCAACAAATGAGCTCCGAATCAATGCAATGTTTTCAGCACTTGAGCACATATTGAGGGCGATTCGAAAAGCCAAATGTTACCATGACTACACAGCACAAACTTCAAAGACCCTCGTCACAGACGAAAATCCACTTTCTAAGGCTATCTTAGATGTGGCCGAAATAGCGTTAATTGATCTCCAGCAGGAAATACAAGCTGAAGCCATTAAAAATCAGAAAACTGTTAAACAAATACACAAAGATGATATAATCATAGCAGCAAGAAATTATTTGAAAGCAACTGATGATGAAAAGGAAGAACTTTTGAATTACCTGATATCGAAAGTCAGGAGTCTGATCATAGCATGTAACTAAATACTTACATTGAATTACCCGAGACCAATGTATCTGGATGATTCCACTGCACTTTTGTTTCGTTAAGACGGGATTTTTATGCAGATCGAGTAACGAGGGAATTGTGAAGATCATACAAAGATTCAAATGATAGTCTGGTGCTCATCTTATAGAACATCTTCATGAGTCACCTGATACCCCATAACATTTCTGCAGGACACATATGATACGTGTCACAGTAGGTGTTGACACATTCAAGAATACTCCCTGCTCTACGGCCAGCAGTGCTGAGCATATGCAAAATTTGTAGCCCTTCACCGGCACACGGTGACGTCTATATATGATTGAAAGATTCTTGAGTGGGACGTTAAACAACAATAATTTAAAGGCAGAAGTAAAAAGAAAACCTTCTTGACTCATCAGGCAAAAACTTGGTGAAAATCACTAATCCGACAGCAAAACCGCCTGTTCCCGGGCAATCAGACAAAATATAATGTTGAGCCATTGAAAGGTCGTTATGGTTTGGTGTTTAAACAAAGTGGTTTGTATTTTTCCCTCGTTATGATTTTATTTTTCTGTTGTAAATAACAAAAAGTTTTGTGCAACAAAGGATAAAAGACAAGAGTGCCTTGAAGCACATGATACACCCGTCGCTAATATTGTCGTAATAACTTGATATTACGATAGGTACATCTTCAAATGTTATCAATAATACATGGCGAATTGCTAAACATTGTGTCAAAAACTGTAGGAATAGTTGCGCCCACAAGAAAATGTAACACAATAGAGAGGAAACTGGGTGCTGACTGACCTTAACTCTATTTCTGTGAAAAGTTGAAAAGTAACATAAAAACCGTTAATATATGTTTTACATCACTGCTTCTTGTGATACTTTAGACAAATTGAAAGGAATCGAGGCAAAAATAAAAACGTTCTAGCATTTTGAATGAAATTCCACTATTTCGAAATTAAAGGGGCATAACTCTGCCAAATATTGTCAGAATGGCATTGAATTGTCAATTGACAACGGTTCACACATTGATGCATCCTACGAAGTTTGGCGAAAATCCGGCCATAATTCTTTGTGTTATTGCCGAAAATGTCCGGATGGACTGACAACGCAATACCATAATACGACCCGTTTTCGACGGACGTATAATAAAGCCTTTGAGAGCTGAAGTTTTTTGGCCTGTCTCGGACACAGAGACTGATATTATTGTGCTTTTCAAAGATTTATTACTCTAATACACCAAAACTGATTACGTGTTCTTTCCAAAATCTGTGTGGGCCCTGCAAGAACAGAATTTCTTCCGATAGCCAATATGAGGACTATGCACATACCAGGATACATGCAGATACACCATCATACAAAGCTGGTACTTACAACTTGTCATTTTGTTTCTGTTGAGAAATACTCAGAAGGTATAATTCAAGGGCTGTGCAAATCAAAGTGATACAAATATTTGTAGTATAGGAGGAGCAGTACAATACATTATCCTTGAAACAGCGCTCATAACAGTAATAAGAATTTAGCGTTATATTAAACTGAAGAAAGCATCTTTGGTGCATTTCCTCTCATATTTAGGGGATACATAAC
>JACSZP010039145.1:0-10953 GCA_016161895.1 Pinna nobilis | reverse complement strand
TATATTACCAGTTGCGGCATCCCAAATTTTACAGGTTTTATCCATGGACCCTGTGGCTATGAGAGAACAATCCCAATTAAACTGAGCACTACTGATCTCTGCTTTATGGCCGATTAATGTGTGGATTCGTCTGAAACAGAACAAAAAATTCATCAGATGCAGTACAAGTATTATAGATCCAGTTTTATTTATACGAGACACTCCTTCGTGAAAACTGAAAACAAAGTACTTGCTTGCTATACTAACATGACATTAACATGTACCGTACAACATAAATCTAAGTTAACATTCAAACGTGCAAAAATATTGTGATAAAGTATCTTAAATAATTGCGTGATTACGTACCGACTTGCCAAAATAAAGTTCCACAAAAATTTTGGATTTACAGCATTCAAATTCAAAACGGAAAAGGTATTTCAACTACAAGGTAGGTGGTTTTGATGTTGAACGTCCCATTCAAGAATCTTTCATTTATATGGAGTCATCACCGAGTATCAATGAAAAGTGACAAATTTTGCCTATGCTTGGCACTTATGGGTTTAGAGCAGTCAAGTTTCTTTAAAGTGCCTACAGAATCTTTGACACAGGACCTTGGTTTTAACTGTCTCATCCAAAAGACAGGGATAGCCAATCGCAGCATGACTCGCATTCAAACCAACAACCTAACAATCAGAAGGTGAATATGCTTACCACAAGACCAAACTGTCTTGCTGGTTGGTTGAATTGTTATTCAGTATTTCCCACTAAAGAATCTTTTACTAATATGGAGACATGCTGATTGGCAATAAATTTTGCCTATTCTAGGCTCTTATGGCTGTAGAGCAGGGAGGGTTCTTTGATGGCAGACGCATACTAGGAAACTAGACTTTAGTTTTTACCAACAAATGCAAAAAACAGGGACAGCCAACTGCAGTATGGCTCGGGCTCAAACCCCAAACCTCATGATCAGAAGTCGAACACACTAATCACTAGGCCATGACAGCTTTCAGCCCAAGGCAGCCCAAACAAGGTAGGTAAGAATAAATGTATCTACACGAATTTTATGACACAAGAATTTTATCCTGATTCAAGAAAATTTAACACCATCACTACCATCACAATTACCTAAATAAAGATTTACTAATAAATGGAGGTCAAATTGACTTTGAAATGTCCACAATGGTCTTGTTTTGTCTGTATATTTTGCCTTATTTTAAATGCCTAAAATTTGTGTAAATCATGCACCATCAACATGTTGGAAAGAAGTTCCCCGTGTTCAGCATGTATGCAAATAAGTTCAGAAGTTGGTCGGTCACATAACACACTTTATAAATCTTTGAAATCTGCTCAATGAAATCATGGCAAAAAGATTTTTTTTTCTTTTTTTACCACAATTTCTAGAGAATATGTATATATTTCTTACAACTTAGCAGCTGTATACACTAATTTAATGACTGCATATATGTGATTTTTAAAACATTTTCTCCTTCTATGAGGATAAAAAATGTAATGTATCTTAAACCAGGTTTAAGGGACATCTCTGTAAGAGTGAAAGATAACAGCTACAAAACTATTTAAGTAACAAGGAATATTTAGAGGAATATAAAGAATATAAGATGAACATTTGCAAACTGACTATCACCTTGTTGTTACAGGAAAGGTCATAGAGTGAAGGACATGATGTGAGGGTCATGGAGTTAAGATGGAGTGAAAGTCATGGTGTGAGGGTCATGGAGTGAAGTTCATGGTGTAAAGGTCATGCTTTTTCTATGAATTATCAGATGACAGTTAACATATTTCATTGAGGCAAATACCCACTCTGTTAGATTATGCTATGAGTTGGAAATACAGGTTTTGCTTAAGCCAGACTGTGAAAAGCACTCGAGTGACTCCTAGATTGTGCTGTGCTGTGAGGAGAAATGTAACTTAAAGCTATGATAAATGTTCAAACTTACTTTCCGGACCTTACATCCCATACAGACACAGTGTGATCAAAGGATCCTGTAATGAGCTGTGTCCCATTGGAATTGAAGGAAAGGGAGATAATCTCTGCAGAATGGCCCTGGAAAAAAAAATTAATTTATCATTGTCTGTTTGTTTGTTGGTTTCTTTTACCTAACACTTGATAATCTTTCAGTCATACAGTGGCTGCTGGTATTTTTACTGGAGGATAGAGCCCAGTTACAAATGTATCTGGGCCAAGACCACCACTTCTGCACATAACTGGCAAACTTTCTCACATAACCATCATAGGTTACAGCAAGGCTCCAACCTACACTAACAAGAGATGAGACTCAATGGGTTAAAGTGCAATGCTCTGACTATCTGGCCATGGAAGCCCACATTCCTAACTCATTCACCCCTAAAGACTCATTTGGATTTGTCTAGATCATTGATTTGAGGAAGATTCTATCATTTACAAAGGGTTCGTGAGTTCAACAGAGCTTTTGCTGCCTCTCATTTTTATCAAGGACTTGTTTCACAATTTCTACCTAATTTCATAAACCTGTCTCTTGATCTGTAGGTGTGTACGGATATAAACCTTAGTCAAACAACGATTAAAATGGTTAGCACCAAGGCCTTTTTTCAATTACATTGCAACCACCAGATTTAAAAATTTACTTTTACTCAGAGGAACGAGTACTTTTATTCTAATCATGGAAAACTGTAACAAATTGATAGAAATTCATGTAAATGACTTGAGTTGGGATCAGCGTATTTGTGAAGATAACTATGTCTACAACTTGGTCCAATTACAATATACAGTGGAACCTTGCCTAAAGACCACCTCAATTATCAGACCAGCTAAGGCCATAAAAATTCAGTCTGTTTATCACTCTTTATGGCTGTATTAACCCTACTGAGGAGGCCACCTCACTAATCAGACCACTTTAAGCCAGTCACTTTGGCAGTCTCCATAGCAAGGTTCTACTGTACAATTTCAAGATGCACTGTAGTAATTTTTTACAACTTTGATAAATGTTCCTTTGTAGAAAATGTAACACCCCAGTGGGTTTATTGGACTTTTATTATAGAATATTTGGTATATTTTTATTGGTCCTCAACCAATTCTCACTTGCAGATTGAACGTGCAAACTTTCAATGAAGTTTTTCATATTTCAAAAAAAAAAAAGAAAAAAAAAATCAAATTTCTGAGCAAATAAAACAAATATTTTCTAAGAAAACCTGTAAAATTTTGGAGAATATAAAATGAGCTGGAGAGGAACTCAGTGAGAAAAGGTCTGCAATCAGTTATGTTGTCACTTTTGCTATACTTCTACCAAAGTATTTTACATTGCCTATTTTACTATTACACTGTACTTACATTGAGTGTGCAAGTCTCTACACCAGTTTGAACATCCCATAATTTTGCAGTTGTGTCCATACTGCCTGTAGCAACCAGTGTGCTCTGAGGATTGAACCCTAAGCAGACCTGAAACAGAAAAGTGTGACATTGTACTTACAATACAAAAAGGATACCTAATCCAACATGGTAAAATCTAGACGGAAATGCAGGGAGAATAAGAGACCAAGTAAATATTCTTGAACGACCTTGACATTTGACTTTTGCTGAAGGTCAGTGCAAATCTTTTGGTCCTGGGTGACAATTGTGTATTTTACTCAATACCAGAAGGAGATATGGGCAAAGTAAGATTTCATGTCGAACATTCACAATGACCTTGACCTTTGACCATTGATCTTGATTCAAGGTGGGCTGCATGATAGGGTCATTGGCAATAAATTATGAATATATGATCTGATTCATTAAAGGTTTAAGATTTAAGTCCAAAATGCAGAATGACCTTGACCTTTGACCTGAAATCCAGGTGGCATTCATTTCTGAGTCATGGGCAATAATTTATGAAAGTGTGATCTTAATTCATGAAAATGTGTATAAAGGGAATGGATAGATGCATGGGCAGACAAACAGACAAAGTGGTGACTATATACTCCCCAGAAATCTTTTAGGAAGGGACCCAAAGAAACCAATGAAACTTAAGTCCAAGAAATATCTTAATACACTTAACATCAAGCAACACTTACAATTTCTGCAGAATGACCTCTAAATGTGTGGTGGCATTTTCCTGTCTCCGCTGACCACAACTTACACGTTTTGTCAAAGGAACCTGTTGCAATTTTATCTCTGTTAAAATAATGAGAATTAATGACATTAATTTTGCAAACAAACAGCATATCAAACTAATTTTAATCGGGAAAGCTTTACATATTTCTGACTGTATTTACAGAGCTATCTTTCTCCATTGGATTAAAATGGTGATACAATGTTCAGAGTACTTACATACTAACATAGCCCTCTTTCTCTCTATTACAGAAGAATTGTAATATGTTGGCTTGAGTACCTTTCTCTACTGGATATAAATGGTGATATGGTTGGCAGGGATGTGGAAATATGTTTTGGGGCAATTGTCTTTGGGCAAGTAAATATGAAAAATCTACTTGTCCAGAACATACATTAGCTAGCTGGTATCACTACAAGTTGTGACTCCCTTTAAAACACTACTTGTCCGTGGACAACTAAAAAGCAAAATTTCACTTGTCCGAGTTCCCAATGAAACAGGTTGTGCAAGTCATGCTATTTCCACATCCCTGATTGGATTACCCTCCGCCCTCCCCCTCTAGCTCACAAAGCATACACATGCACACAGAGAACAACAACAGTGGAGTTGCAATTCCTTACCCATACGGATTATTAAAGGCTATGGCATAAACAACATTCCTGTGACCCTCCAGCGTGTGCAGCTCTTCCCCTGAGGCAGTGTCCCACACTTTACATGTTCTGTCATAACTCCCCGTTATAAAGCTGTAAATAACAAAAGCTGAATTCAGTGGCAAGCTGGATATCTAATGATTTAGTTTTACAGTAAAAACTGTCTTAAGGGGTCATATGAACAGATGTTTTAAACATTATTTTTAGGTTTTCATAAAACAACCATTGTTCAAAAGAGCAGAGAATATATCTGATTTATTTCAACATTACAAAGAGTGTTTATGGTAACCTTGAAACTAGCAATGATCACAACAAATATATGAGTTACTTCCCTTCCTTTTCATGGAAGTTATGTTTAGAGATATCGATGCCATCAAAGGAGTTAAATGTGTGTGATGTCATGCACGACAGTCAACAAAAGATCCAAGTGAAATTTGCTGAAGGTAATATCTGATGTGTGTCACATGGCATAGTTATAAATACTATGGTAAAAAATAATCAAATTTTTATACACATGTATTCATTTAAGGTAAATGTGAACTTTAAATTATTTTCCATTGATCACTCATATGGAAACACCACTAAAAGCAAAGAGCAATGAAGATTTTTCCGTGCTGATTGCTACTTCATGGGATGTTCGATTTTACTGTCCCATAAAAAAAAACAAAACAAAAAAATTAAAAAACAGGAAAAGCTAGTGACATTAGCTGCGGCTTAAACACAAGTCTTCATAGTCTAAAGTCTACAATAATATTGAGCCATAACAGCTCTTATAGCATCTTCAAACCACTTACCTGGATCCGGACTTGTTAAAGGCCACATTTGTCAGTGGAAGTATGTGTGCTCTAAGGACCTGAAATTGACAATAAACCTCAAAATTAACACAAACAATCAAATAAACAGCTATCTAGACAAAATATAGTGTGTTCAAAGTTTACCAAGCTCATCTTAATTGCTGGCCTTTTTTCTAACACTGATATAAATGTCTTCTTTAAAGCATGCCCACTACAGCAAAGGACATGGGTCATGGGTTACATCTGAAACTGATATCCATCTGTGTGTATAAGAAATGTACAAGTGTGTCATCCTTGTTTAAAGATAAATAGAATATATCGCCACTTTGTACAGAGACAAAGAAATCTCACCCTCGTGTCAAAGATATGCAGTCCACCAGAGGATTGTCGAGTTGTGGATTTTGCAAATCTTTGACACAAGGGCAAGATTTCTCTGTTCCTGTACAAAGTGTTGGTTGATTATTTTTCTTTCACCCTCAAATGATGTACATTTAATTATAAATATATAGGTTAAACACTGTATTCAACGGACAAAATACGTCCAGAGTAGGTCAAGTACACTGCAAGTGATGTCAGGCAGTTCGAGAAAAGCATGCAGGTTGTGAGATAGAGATATCTCAGAACGGGTAAATGATGGATTACTCTGTCTGCTTTGAGAGAAAAAACTTTTCAGTGTGGATTCAGATTCCACCATTAGCATGGATGCTAACAAAAGGCAGTGGATTTAGCTTTGCAAGCTGAGTTTTTTAATAAAACTTATGTTTTATGATGTTGTCAAACATTTTCGATTTCAGTAACAAACTTATCCATATATAAGACATCTTAAAGATAAATGGAGCTGAAAATCTTCACAAATCGAGAATGTAAAGTTTCTATTTTTGGCTTCATAATCGAAATCTCTGAGAATCAGTGACAGCTTACCTTAAACAGGTAAAAATGATGTTCGTCTTTCTGTGACAACTTCTCTTGTAGCCCTGTAAAAGAATTTGAGAGGTGAAACAATAACATTAGCAATGCAAACAACAAGTGTAACAGTAGTTCAAATACAGCGATTGACTTGTAATTCATCACAGAAAAACACAGAAATGAAGTGTAGCTGTAAGACTCAAGTAAGGCCATGTGAATATATTCCTCAATGTGTGCAGCTGGCACAAAGCGTGAGACAAAGTAAGTTTTTGTTGACAATATTTGAAAAGAAAATAACGATCCTATGAACACATACTTTTCTTTAATGCGCACAAATACCATGACTGTCTTCGCACACTTTCCTTGGTCCTCTTCAAAGTAGTCTAAATGTTCCTTATAAAGGAGACTGCAAAGTTAGCATCTTTTTCTTATATGAAGATGTCCCGATAAGTCGTAAATGGATATACATTCGGCCTTTGCACGGCATAGCAGTGAGGGTACTTTAACATGTCGACACCTACTGTGACAGGAATCCTTGATTTTTACTGTCTCATGGCACGGCATAGCAGTGAGGGTACTTTAACATGTCGACACCTACTGTGACAGGAATCCTTGATTTTTACTGTCTCATGCAAAGGACAGAAAAAGCCACCTGCAGCATGATGTATGTTCGAACCCATGACTTCACAACCAGGTTAACACTCTAACCACTGAGCAATGTTGAATCTTAGACTGCACAGTGATCAATAAGAGCTAGGTATGGTATGGTATTGTTGTTTAACGTCCCACTCAAGAATATGGAGACGTCACTGTGTGCCGATGAAGGGCTACAAATTTTGCCTATGCTCGGCACTGCTAGCCGTAGAGAAGGGAAAGTTCTTTAACGTGCCAACACCTACTGTGAAACAGGATCTGGTTTTTACTGTCTCATCCGAAAGACAAGGACGGCCAACCGCGGAGTGACGTTACGTGACTCGAAACCGGATCGTTCAATTCGCAGTTGAACATGCTAACCACTCGGCCATGGAGGCCCCAATAACAGTTAGATTTGACTGTATTTCTACTTACGCTGTGTAAGTTTCCTAACTTGTTCTGTTTTTGAGGCTGTGATCAGGGGCTCTTTTCTAGATATCTCATCCACTACAGCATCTATGTCAGTTCTGCAAGTATGAAAACAAGAGTAATTAAGCCTCTTTTGGTCAACAGTGGAAAAAAAATCCTTATGGTCCTTTATCCTTGTCAACAGTTTTAAATGTTTTGCTGACAGGGATTATCAAGAGACGCAACTAATTTCTTAACCAAGCATGGTATATGGCATAAACATTTCCCAATTTTATTTATTGAACTATTGATAAAATTGGTAATTCAGGGACATTCAAAGAGATGAGTTCAGGCCTGAGAATCGCAGTTTTAATTTTATTTGGCCTTAGAGATGCAATTTTCAAGGTGTGGTAGAAAGAGGTGTCAAAATAAATAAAAACAAAGAATATAGCATTTTACTTACTCTGGTTTTAAGTCTAAGAGGTCTATGGACTTTGTTTTTAGATTTCCACCTTGCTCATATTCCAGTATTATCCCTGAAAAGAAACACATGAAGATTCATGTAAAAATTGACAAATAACATGCCTTATTTATGCAAAAAACAAATTAACAAGAAGGAACTCTAAAGGTTAAAGTGACTTCACAACATGTACATGTACCCATAAATTTTAGTATCAACACATATTACATCAAATTCGGGGGGGGGGGGATGCCAAAAAGCAGCTTATATTGAACACTGCAGATCTATCTTAAACAGTATAAACAGATGTGTACACTAATTTCAAATTTTTTTATTTCAAATAAATTATAATACAGGTGAGCCATCTGTTTTGACAAAACATTTTTGTTTGACTTTTCTCTTGACAACTGAACAAAAATGTGTAACACTATCGAATTGTCTAGATTTATAAATGTAGATTAATAATTGTAAACACCAGTCCATCTTTCATGGAAATAGCATCATTCTCTCTTTTTCAGTTTTGAATATCAATTGAAGTTCACTACCGGTAAACATGGTTGTACTCCTTGATTACATATGCATACTTGTCAAGTTTCCTCCATAAATAGGTAGACTCTGGGCTAAGAGGAAGAGCATACTTCTTCTTGAAACAAACTATACTACAACACCAGCACGAAGTGCAGAATTAGCCGACCTCATGTCCGTCCATTGACACAACAGTGTCTATGTAATTTCCGTAAAAGGCAAAAGATTGAATAGTTACAATTTGAGAAATTTACATCGAGTATTATTAAAGATAATTCTAAAACTTGGAAACAAATTTAATTTCAAAGTTTTATTTTCAAGCTGACATAATCGAGATAAATGTGCTTAGGTGCGCAGAATTAGCCGACAGCATTGTACATACATGAACAGTAAGCAACAGACCTGGGTTTTAATCCCAGTTTGGCTTTTACCTTGTCTGTTGTGTGTATAGGCTATCATTCAAACATGATAACTTCACAACGGCACTTGTTTCAATCAACTGCGGATCAAGAATAACTTACATAATTCTGGAATACCACCTAGAGATCTTAACACCCCCACTCCTTCAGGCTTCATAGAAACAAGTCAAGTGTCTGTGCTACTTCACTCTCACTACAAAGTCTTTTGGCATTTTGCAGTGTCAGTATTTTACTATATACAAACTACAATGTACACATTTTGTGTAGGCCCAATAAGCATTTAATCCAATATCGTCAACCAGACCCGCTACCAATCAGTGCAGTCTCAATTAATGTGATCTTCCCTACGCTGCATGTATGTACGTGCAAGTATGGCAAGTTGAAGTTGTGCAAGGTGCTTGGAAGTTGGAGTGCTGTGCGTTTGCCGTGTAAAAAATATCTTGAGATCAAGATATCGGTCTTTCATTTTCCCTGATAGATCGTTTATCAACCTTATTTTGTGAATGTCCACGGAACCGTGGTCTATTGAAACATATCAATTACACAAATTCCGTCTTACCAGGTGGATAGTATCGAAGGAGAAAGCGTTTCAACTTCATGGCTACTTATGCACGGTATCCACAACCATCCAATATGGCCGACTCAAATGCATGTTGGGAGTTGTTTCCAAGCGCGATAACTCTTCTTATCACGGGTGGGCTATAATAACCTGAAAAGGATAATGACCTGAAAATACAAAACTTAATATTTTGTGTAAAAAATGCGTTTTAAGTATATCAAAATGTTATTTTCTTTTTAATTTGGTACTATTTGATAATAAGAATTTGAATTATTGTATATCTACATTTTAAAAGGTGGAGGAAAAAAAAAAGATTAAAAATTGGTCTGAAAGCCATTTGTTTTGGGTATGATGACCTAAAAGACATGCTTATTGAAAAGTAATATTCGAGCCCAGAAATGCCCGAAAATGTTTATTTCTTATGTCAAGGTTTTTTATTGATTTAGGGACAATTCAATCTTCTAAAATTTACGTGGTATGTCGTTGTTTTCAAACAGTGAAACATTGTCTACCGTACTCAAACCCGGCATTTTTCCTCGAAAATTTGAATAAAATACATGTACATTTACTCCATACAGAGACGTATATGTATTATGTACGTCTCCGCTCCATATCAATAAAAATGGGAAGATTTAATGTATTCATAACAATTCTTTCCAAATTGAAGAAACCCAAATCCTATCCTAAAAAGGTTCCGGTTGATGCGGTTTTTTTTCAATCGCCGATTTGACATGTTTTTGAGAAAACAACTTTAGATTCAAGAATAGAATGTGCATTTTTTTCCTATATACTACCAACATACTACTGGACTATAATACTTGTACAATGTAGCCTGCAGTATGGGGAAAATTAAGAAAATATAAATATATTTTAACCTAACCCAAGTTAAGAATGCAAGTGTCTAAATTTTCCAGGGGCGGGGGTCGAACCAGTAGCCTATCAAGGAAAAAATAGCCCTGTTAAAATAAGGATCTGAGCATAAGTGACCAAAAATGGTTTATAATTTGCCGATTCCAGGGGGCGGGGAGGGCGCTCGACACCCCTCTAGATCCGCGCATACAGATTTAGTAGGTACCGAAATTAACCTGGAACCAACCGATAGACGTCTTCTTCATTTCAAATAAAGCATAAAAAAAAATAAGCAAAAAAAAAGAAAAGAAAGTAAAAGCGTAAACTATCAGAATTAAAAAGGCAATAATTGTTTTTCAAAATTGTTTTATAAAAAGAATTCAGTCATATTTAAAAATGCGTATTACAGCTTTTAAATAGATTAGAACGGATTTCAGTTTTAGTCATTGTACAGTAACAAGCGGTCAGTACATGTGTATCTTTATTAATCGACAAGCCAGCAGAAACACTTCAGACACAAACTGAAACGTGTACAAGGTGGAAATCAAAATGTTTTAAATGTTAATCAATTCAAAAAGTAAGTAAAATAGGCAATAGATCAGTGTACATGTACAAATGTATATCATGCGCGATCTTACGGTGGTTGTATTAATTGGGGGGGGGGGGGGGGGGGGGGGGGGGGGGGGGGGGCG
>JACSZP010039144.1:0-12729 GCA_016161895.1 Pinna nobilis | reverse complement strand
AATCAGGTAGCTTCATATTGGCCTAGTTATTAGGCCTCGGTCTGTTCATATTGGCCTTCGGCTTCGCCTCAGGCCAATATGAAAGACCTCGGCCTAATAACTAGGCCAATATGAATCTACCTGATTAATAACCCTATAATATAATGAAGAAAATGAAACCAAAAGGTATAATAAAACGGAATTATTCCTCCATATTCAGTCAATAACCTATAAATAGTGACCGGAGCAACTACTAGAATTAAATAGACACTTAAATGAATGAAGTATAATATGTAAGTTTATTTGAAAAAAAAAGAGCAGATTAATTGGAAATATTGTTATACCAAATGGCGCCTAAGTTCAAAAAGTGTGATATTCCAACAGAAAGAATTGTTGATTTTTGCATTAGAAAATTAATTACAGATTATAAAATGTCAGGGATGTCAACAAGATTCATAAAAATCATGAATGCATTTCCCTCGGGTCATTTGTCATGTCAAAGAAAAATAAATGAAAAAATTCTCTACTAAAAAATCAAAGATCTCAGTTCTCTTAACTTCTGATTTTATACATATACTGTGAAGAGTTTCATATGTTTATGAAATTGTTTTTGTCCCTAATTTTTAGGTTATAAAATCGTTCCTAAAGATAAATTTCTAAAAGATTACTCAGTTATGAGAGAAAGGGGCTCACACAGGGACGAACATAAAGGAATATTGGTCTTTTACGGAGCTCGGTAGTACAAAAAAGTCTATGATGACGAAAAACCTGTAGTAATAAATGGATGATGATGATGATGATGATGATGATGATGATGGCGACGGCGGCGACGACGACGACGACGACGATGACGATGATGATGATGATGATGATGATGATGATGATGATGATGATGATGATACATTGATAATTATTCCGATGAATGCGTTAAGTTGTACCACCAACATGATGGGTTTTAACTTTTCTATGATCAACTTAATATCCCCTCCTCGGCTCTAGTGCCTATGCATGGCAGATGCTTTTATGCTAGAACATGTTCTATATATGACCATTTCATATAAAAAGGAAAACTGCTTACTAACAAGATGTTGTCACATTTATTTATTACAATTCACGATAACTGTCATTATTTCATTGTCGGTATGACCTTGTTTTGCAAGTATAATGTTTGCTAAATGTAATGCTGAGTTACTTGTTCAACATTGCCATTTCCATTTTCTACGGGGTTTTATCATTTTTTCATTCATATGAATTTGACTTATGTGAGGTATGACTGTACAACGGGGGATCCTCCATATCACCTGATCCCATCTCTGGATTATCAAGTCTATTTTGTCCTTTATTTATAACATTTCAGTTTTGAATACATTTGATATTCCAGTCAATGGGACAAATGAATACGAGTTATCATACCTTTACTGGATTCATAAACTTCACAAAAACCCTTACGAACAAAGATATATTGCTGGATTCGGTAAATGTTCTACAAAGCCCCCATCTTTAGTCCTCACGAAAATATCAACAGTTGTGAAGGAGAAACTTCAACCGTATTCTGCCATAAAATATGCCAGATGCGGTGTGAAACAGATGTGGATTCTCAAAAATTCCAAAGAGCTTTTAGGAAATGTAAAGTCACAACAGTTTTCCAAAATAAACAGCATCAAAGCGTATGCATTTTCAACACTTTACACCACCATCTCGCACAATAAACTAAAGACTAGACTTTTTGGCATAATAGACAGTTGCCTCTTCAACAAAAATGGCAATAGGAAATATTCATATTTGGTGATCGGTCATTCAAAAAATTACTTTGTTAAACACCACTCTGATTCTACGCACAAGTACTCTGAGGTTGATATTAAAAAATGCTAGAGTTCATCATTGACAATATTTTCGTACTCTTTGGTGACCGGATCTTCCAACTGTCTGTTTGATCAAATTGTGCTCCTCTTTTAGCTGACCTATTTTTGTATTCTTATGAGGCAGAGTTTATTCAAAAGCTTTTACGTGAAAAGAAAGTCTCTTGCTATTTCATTCACCTCGGCATTTAGATATGTCGGCGACGTTTTATCTATCAACAACAATCATTTTCATTCATATGTCGATTCGATATATCCATGGAACTCGAGATAAAAGGCACCACAGTGTATTCTATGTCTGCTTCGCACTTGGATATTTTACTGAAAATAGACCTTAACGGTAAACTGGTAACTCAATTTTATGATAAACGGGATGACTTCAGTTTAACCATTGTCAACTTCTCATATTTATGTAGCAATATTCCATCCTCACTTTTGTTAGATTTAACCGAGATTGAAATATAACTTATCTAATTTAGAATTATATAAACCGATCACCAGAACTGAAATAAATTTCAAAAATTTAAAGATTGTTGAATCATAGGTCTAATTCAACCTTAACATTGGAATTGTTTTGCAACAGTATTTATTCTGGGCTTCATTTTAATTCGTGGTTATATTTGAATATTTGAACTTATTCAGAATAAATAAGTAGGCCTTAGATAAATGATATCAATGTTTATCTTACTGACAAATTGATTATTGAAATAAACTTGGTCATCTGTGGTTACGTGAAAACAGTGCATATTCAGTACAGCTCCGTGTTTTTAATATGGGGTTGATGGATTTTATATTGGGTTGGTGCGAGGAGTTTCGGATCTCAAGCAAAGATGGCGTTGAACGAGAGCACCTGCTAGTTTGCTGACGCATCAAATTCGAATTTTCCAATAAAAGACAGAAAAAGAATACGTTGAAAGCAACCAAGAAGTATGCAGTCGTATTTCCGGAGTACTTGCGGGAAAGCAGGACGAATGCTTTGAAAAATAAGCCCATGAGCCACGGTTGTCAGTAAGATATATTCGTCATATGGTGTACAGTTGACCTGATATGATATATATCTGGTTATGGTTAGAGATATGGAATTTACTAACTACGTATATATCGTAATAGGTCAACTGCACACCATGTAACTAACATTACATACATAAATTTAACTCATCATGCTATTAGGTTTTCCATAATTTCAGATACAAAATTTAGTCGCAGACGATAACTAGTGAAGCACAGCAATATATTTTATTTATAGAATAAGATGATGTCCAACATTCAATCTGGAAATATCACCAAATTAATTATGAACTAAGAATTACTCGAGTTACTAGGATTTGAGAGGAATTTTACTTACAACTCAAATCATAGATCTAAGAAAGAAAACATTGCTTGTTTGAAATCATTTATCTTACGATTGAAAACTTTTTGATAAATGTCGATGTATATCTAGTCATGTTTTGTAGCCTCAGATTCATATTTTGTGTACATAAGTACGTATTGCCATTCATACAGAAGGACTTCTAGGGAATTTTCAATACCTCAAGTGGCATTATTCAAATATTCCACAAACGTTTTGAACTGACACTTTGATAGGGGATTTCCGCATGGAATTTACAAGTCAATTTGATTATATGGACTGACAATTGAATATTATGTGTTTCAAGGGAAAGGCTTTATAATACATTCAAGAACTGACCTTTCTGTATAAACAACGCTTAAATCATTGATAATAAATATTTTTAACGTTTACGTAATATTTTTATGAAAGTTTACCTGTATTCTTGTAAAACACATGTCAGAATTCGAATCAACTCACACATCTTTGATGGAGAACGATCAAGGATAGAAGGAAAGTAATTTCATAATTATTTTGAATCAATTCATTTCCTGGTTAGTAGCTAGGAAACGTTAGAAAACAAATTAAAACATGACATCCTCCAAGGAATAATGATACCTGTCTTTTAAGAAAATCGGGGAACCTCTATATAAAAGTTACTTGCTACACATATTGCATTGAGTGCCCTTCAAGACTTCGGAAAATAGACATGAAAAAAGATTTATGATATATGTGGATTCTCATTTATCCGGACATCTTTGTTCCCATTTGTCCGGATAAATGAATCTTCCGAATTACTGAAACCATGCCTACTATATCATCCAATGCAATTTGAAATTTTGTTTCGCGGGACGTGAAACATCCGGATTAATGGCGACCGGATTTATGAGGCTCGACTGTATCTAAATGACATATCATTATAAAACGATATTTTGCAGTATGATATTCTTCTATAATCTTTTTGTTTATTCAAGTCTGAGCTTAAAGCGTTTTATGTGTCATTTGTAGATTTTTGTAGTTACCTTCAACATTGTTAACTCAAAGATTGTAAGATGGTATGATGGTTTTATAATGGTTGGTACTCGGGACTTAGACACAACAAGTAAAAAGGTTGTTAGGATAAGTGAATTTTATTAACATAGAGTTTAAGCTATTTCTGTGTTTATAAGGTTTCTAAGTAATTTGAAAAAAAAAAACATCAGGAATGCCGGGGTTTGAAATATGAGTTTCCAGACTGTAGCCTTGCCTTGCACTGTCATAACACCGGCAAAACGATATACATTTCCAAATAAATTATTCAAACAACAATTAAGTAATTAGAAACGAAAATATAACATAAGTTTTTTTCTGTCCGGTAAATAAATTGTAAACAACGGACACAATTATCTAACGTCAATATAGTTGGAAATGATTGTGACAAAAAATGTGTAGCATAAAAGTCAACACGAGCCATGAAAATGCAAATGGCTTTTGTGTGATTTGAAATGTCAGAAGAGAAAGACGTGCTTTAAATTAATGACTATCTGTAGATTGTTGATTGTCAATTAAACTGGACTCAGTGCCCGTTCATTCATTGTAATATTTCACCATGACGTGTTTACATTCCCTTACATAAAATGAGGGAAGACAAAGGTTATAGGAGGAAACAGTGTAATAAGTTGCCTCGATTTTTAATTTCTATCCATTCAATCTCATTTAATGTTTCTAAATTTGTTGTGCACGTACTAAATGTTCAAATAATAATAACAAAATTTTGTAAATGACCTGAATGAAGACATTGCACGCTTTTGCGTAATACGCTTCGAGAATTACACAGTGTGCACAGTCTTCATTCAGGTCATTTCGCTGTGAACCGGAAAAAATAAAGATTCTTTCAAGAAATAGAGACGGGAATGTGTCGAACCGGCATATATGAATTAGCTTTTGTCGTCTGAATTTTTAAAAATCTCAATCAAGAACCTTTGATTCATATGGTGACGTCATAAAACGCCGGTTGCTGTTGTTTTTGTTGTATTGTTGCTTAACGTACCACTCAAGAATATTTCAATCATATGAAGACGTCACCGTGTGCCGGTGAAGGGCGACAAATTTTGCCTATGCTCGGCACTGCTCGCCGTAGAGCAGGGAAGGTTCTTTAACGTGCCAACGCCTACTGTGACACGGGAACTCGGTTTGTACTGTCTCATCCGAAAGACAGGGATGACAAATTGCGGTGTGGCGTTGCGGGATTCGAATTCCGAACCTTCCGATTCGAAGTCGAACACGGTAACAACTCGGCCATGCAAGCCCCTAGAATGCCGGTGAATGGCTTTGAATATGGTCTATGCTCGCCACTGCGGGTCATTAAGCTTCAATGTATCAATATCTATTGTATCGCGAGACCTCAGTATTACTGTTTCATCAGAAGGAAGAAAAAAAGCATCGACTTGCTTCCATTTTATTACAATTTATGCATTACTCCATGAGAGAGAGAGAGAGAGAGAGAGAGAGAGAGAGAGAGAGAGAGAGTCAACTTATGACACCCGTCTCTAGCCATTTTCTACGCTTTGACAAATCTTTTTAACTGAAGCATGAGAAGTGAGAGTGAGACACGAAGAAAAAGAGATTAAGAAAGAAAAGTTGTTCAGACAGAGCGGGAAAAAGAAAAGAGAGAAAGAAAAGGAAAAAGAAATTCCGTCAATCAATTTAGGATACATTTGATGACATACACGTAACCTTTAACAGTCATGTTTTATCTTGTATGATTTTACAATTATCACACGAAAAAACACATTCAATATCACCTTTAGTTGGCATCTTCCTTTCTCATGAACTAAATTGTATCAAAAAGGTTAGGATGAGTAAATATAAATACGAATCGTTCCAGAACAATTCCAAATATTGGTATCTTTGTATTCACGTATTCAAATTTCATCACGATCCTCCCTTGATTTATAATTTATGATAATAGATTCATGCCGCAATTACGTTTTAATTAAATCAATGGTATGAAAAATTAGCCTGTTGACACCTGCAAATAAATTTATTTATGGAAGCAAGGTAATCGTATTAATAAGACATCTTACAGGTAATTCGTGATCAGTCTTTCGGATATGCATCTATCAAGACCGGACTAAGCTGTTATATTATTTTCTTATTGGGAAAATATGAAGTTTTGGATTTTATTTTTCGCTTTTTTAATAACAACTCTTCTGTCGAGTAAGTAGACCCTATGATTTTATATATTTTGTCTGTTCTTGCGTTTGTATTTTTCTTTTCGCATTTTCGTAACTTTTTTGTTACCTTTACCTTTACTTTTAATGAGAAAAATAGATACTTGATCTCAATGGTAAGAGAAATCCAAAATCACTTTTAATTTCTTTTAAAACTTATCTCGACAATTCCTTTATCCATTATGCCAAGTAGATGTCTTACTATCGTTTTTTTAACCAACTGATTTTGAAATCGTTTATTGAAAATGATATATTATACTGATAGTACATGTAAATTCGAAAAAAAAATCACTTTTATTCAAAAAGGAGGAAACATGCGTATAGAAAAATTCATAACGAGATTTTTCTGCTTTTAAGCATTGAATAAGGAAGATAGGGAAATTATTTCTGGTTTGCGCTCTGCTTATTCGAAGAGGAATAGTTTGAAATACGCATTGCGCTTTAATTAAAAAAATAGAGAAAAAAGTGAACACAGATTTTGTCAATTAGTTTTAGAACTAGACTTTTAGAAATAACAATCTTGAAATCAGCATTTTTATGAGCAAAGAAATGAAACATGAAGACATCCCTAGTTCTTTGAGATGAAGGACCAACCTTCAAATTCACCTGAAAATGAAATCATCTAGATCTCTAAATCAAGAAACATCATCACATTTTACAACGTCTAAATACACTGTGGATGCATGTATTTTTCAGGCAAGTTAGACAGGTGCAGTTAAAGTTTAGGCTTCAAAATAAATGGATATCTTTTAATAAATAGTTTCTTTAAACAATATTTCATTTCACTTTCTCTAATTTGTGTATAATAACTTCGTACCGAGAAGTCACGTGTTCGTTACAGGCACATTTGAGATATTGCTTTCAAAAACAAATTTGACTTTTAATGGCATTCGGAGGGCTTTGATTAATGTGCAAAACAGACAAAAATTTTAGCCGCGCCTTAATATCTTTTTGTATTTTGAGTAATGTTTCATGTAATCTGCTTATCTTAGGCAATTTTCTTTCTTACCTAGTTAAGAAATATACTTAATGTTCGATCTGTGTACGTTTCACAAAATTAGTCATGACGCGTTTGAAATATAAAATACAAGTTTCATGAATTTGTTTAATAATACATCGAATACATCGAATTACGAATCACGGCGGTTGTGACCGGTCAGCAGAGGATACTTACTCCTCCTAGACTCCTGATTCCACCTCTGGTGTGTCCAGAGATCCGTGTTTGCCCAACTCTTTATTTTGTATTCCTTACAGGAATTGTGAGATCGATCAGTGCTCGTTACCTTTAACTTTTTATACATCAAGTATTGATGCAATAATGTTTTATTTCTTAATTTAGTGAATCGTTAATTGCAAAGTCGTTATATTTTAAAAAATGATGTCGAATTACTCGATTTTCTCGTTATTTCGATTTCGCTTTATTTCCGCCCTTGTTGCTGAAATACCCGAGGACTTGACCAAATTATTTTTTCTTTTGTTTATATTTACACTTCAAAACTCGCATAGTTTCGCCATTTCCTGTACTAACTGATGGTTTTGAAATCGACCGAGGTGATCAACTGAGTTTTTGGCATTGTAGATTATAAAAGAATCTATAACATTTTGCCTTCCATTATTTAAAGCAAAAACACACTTTGGTGTCGATAGATTATTTACTCCGGAACTGCCTTTTAATTGTTTTCATGCCATGTTGTCAAAACACATGTGAACGTCCGAATGTATGATATTACATGTAACTGTTAAATTCTTTGTCATTAAATGTCGGCGACGGAAGTCGTTGTCGATTTGTAAGATGTATCTATTGGCGAAGATCCTAGTTCAATCGTGGTATCGATTATAAAGAGGAGTCTCTCCTCACTCATTCTAGTTCACTTCAACTGTGACAGTCAGTATGGAATGTTAACTCCTTCTTGAAACCTGATCTCACCTGTCTTTGTTCGAGGTCCTTGTTTTTCGGATATTTGTCACATGGACAATTGATATCTTGATTTATCTGACTTTCCTTTTGAATGATGGTATATGTCAGTCAGATACAGTGGGGCCCACCTATCTTGACCCCTGATATATCGAAATCTCGCTTCATTTCTAACTATTTTACTTCGCAGGCTAAATTACTCTTTGAGATTTATTTTGAAAACCGCGCTAATTATTTAAAGATATTTTCCTTTGATTTCAATATATTTGGGATCGACTGTATCAAGATATTATAAACCCAGGCAGAAATGTCTCAAATTTCACAAAAATGTCAAATTCACAATATCATAAGTCAAAGTCAGACTGTATTACGAGATGTGCATTGGGCTGTGTAGCATTAGATATCAAAATCAGATTGAAAAATCTAATATGCCAAGGTCGAAATGTTTGATTGTTCCTGTCAAGGTCGAAATGTGTGATTCTGATTGTCGAGGTTGAATTATTTAATTTTATATTTCAGGGTCAAATTATTTTATTCTACTTTTCAAGGTCGAATCATTTAATTCTACCTTTCAAGGTCGAATACTTTGATTCTATTTGTCAAGGTCTAACATTTACTTCAATTTGTCAAGGTCGAATAGTTTGATTTTATTTCTTAAGGTCGGATTGTATGATATCATAGAAAATGACTGGGTATTACCGTATCTCCTTGTATGTGATTAACGTGTCTTCTAACGTTTTAAATTGCGAATTGGTATCATCTAAAAATCATTCATTTAGTAACATAAACCTTCATTCTGACATAGTACAATTACGTACGATAGATAGTTCGATATATCAGTATCTAATGTTTAAGGTTTTAGCATTTGGAATATCTGATGAGCCCTTCCCTCGATTAACCGATTGTCATTATCAATACATGTAAAATGATCGATTCCCAGTGATTCAACTAAAACAGCAGGAAACGGATTTATTTAATGAACAAGTGAAAATTATGATTGAAGGTAAAGTGATTAACATACTGTTACATACCTCACATAAGGAATTTAGTATTCAATACCACTAGAATATATATTTTCTGTCAATTTTGAATTAGCCCACATTAATAGAAAAAGTTTACTTAGAATTCAAGTCTCGATATTTCCACGTTATGTAATTGTCATCATAAGCGATGAGAACTTCAATATTTAATGTCTTGCGGTTTTGAAGGGAGATTTCAACTCGAGTGTTTTAAGATAATTGAAGTTTGTCAAATAAGGCGGTTTTTTGCGCCTTGTCTTGACTAACGTAACATGTATTTCGTTTTAAATGACAATCAAATCAAGAAAAACCGGGAAATGGGAGCCTTCTACAACTTAGGGCAAAATATTAGTTTTGAAAAAGTGTGTGACGACACATAAAAAATGACATGAATTATTTATTCTTTATGTTATTTTTCACGAAGACTAAGGATCTAAAAAGGAAGGGAAAAAACTCTGTTGTTTCTTGTGAAATTAGACCATTTGTGACGATTAAGGCGTTCAACATTGCTTATGACGACGATGTGATACATTTGAAAACTGACGTGGCTTTTCGTTGACACCAACTAAGCTTCTGAGATTACCTTCTATGAACAAACTCGGGATTTACTGTCTCGTCCGAAAGGACAGGTTAGACTCGAACCCATGACCTCATTCATTCAATGGTAGTAAATTTTGTAATTGTACAAAGACGGGATCTAGTGCAATGACATTTGAGACATAGGAGCATTCCAGAATAGAGAAAAGGACATGAATCTTCTTGACACATTTTAATATGTTGAAATAAATCATGAGAACGAATTTCACGTGAAATATGATTAAAAAGATAGACGTTACGGTGGTCGGATAAACATGTATATATGTATATATATATACATTTGAACAAAAAAATTAATATATATAACCTGTCTGTTTGCCTGTGTGATAATAACAGTAGTTAATATAATTATCATATTTTATTGGATGCTAAAATATGCAAATTAGGTATTTCACGTGTTAACATTGTTTCCTCATTGTCAATAAGCAACTTACCTGTTGCAGACAGTTTACTTGATACACACGTTCACCATTGTTGTGAAATACCTAATTAATTAAGCCTAGTCACGGCACCTGATCGCCTCAAGAAGAATCACAATATACATTATTTATTAATTATCAATTAAAATGGTCATGATAATTCGACAACCTAGAATTCTAATTAATTCATTTTTCAATAACCGATACTATGACATCATGATTTAACAATAACTTCTGTCCAAACTGTCTTTTATGACATTGAGTGACAGAGACAATTCAATTGAGAATTCAGGTGATTTCTTATCACGCTATTCATACCGTTGTCGATGCTAATCTGACGTAACACGTGGCTGACCTGATAGAAATTTGATTATTTTATGTTCCCCTTTTTTCTGATATGGCTGATAGATCTAACACAATTCTGCTTCACATGATCTTGTATCACGATACTTTTTGATAAATGAAATGCAGTTTAAAAGATTGGGGGAGTCTGCATGTGATAATTGACACTAATTAAATCATCCTAATTGTTTTGTTGGTAACAACACGGGTCCCCTTTATGAATGTTGGATGGTATTCTGGAGCACGGCCTATAGCTGTCAAGATCAAGAATGCATTACACTTTCAACAGACATTGACATTTTACAGAACTCGTAGGATTCCCATTGATCATTCGCGACGAGTGTGGTATTCCAGTAGAGGGCGCTGACTCCTTCCGGGCACCTGGTCCCATCCCTTCAGGGATTTGCACCGCTGAGCCTTGTATTGGTTTTAAATTTTCATGTTTGGATTTTCGAATATTGTTTCTTACTTCTTTTTTTTCACTTTACAGTACATCACAAGTAAATAAGTAGAGACACTCCGTAATACATGTAGTAAGAAAATGATACATTCACACCTCGTAAAGTATTGGGTAAATCAAACATTGACGTATTCTTTGATTTATTACTTTGTTCTCTTTCATTGCGATTCGAACGATGTTCTGATATTGAAGCTGTTACCTTTACCGGTAACGCGGTGTAAAGCAGAAGTTTTTCCGGTTGGTAAATACATTGATAAAAAAAAACGTAATCACGTTGCTATAGTTGAACGTGACCTCAGAAACACGTAAGAAAAAAAAATGAAAATAAAAAATAAAAATTTCGCTAATATTAGCCATTGGCATTGATTCAATTAAAGAAGCTTTGTTAAAGATAATCTTTTTGAAAGAAATAAACTCCATGACGTTTATAAACCGTCATGCTACACTGCACTTAAAGCCAAACAGACGGGCTTCTGAAAGCAACAATGTTTTGCTTCAACCTGGTGTTCTTTAATTTATCATATGGGAGGGACAAAAACTTTATATTTTGTAACATACAGCTGTATATCGTTAATTCTGAAAATCCTTCATTTTCTTTTGCTATTCACAGATTTTACAGACGCTGAAGCAAATAATGCCCAAGTTATGATATGATAACGGACAGACAGACAGATAGACAGAGACAGACAGACAGACAGACAGACAGACAGACAAATAGATAGATAGATAGCTAGATAGCTAGATAGATAGATAGATAGATAGATCGATAGAGAAAGATAGATATACATTTTAATTAACTGATTGATTGATGGAGAAGACTTTTTAAAGTACATGTATCTGTACTTTCGTAATGTTTCAAGTTTAAGAGTTTTGGGTAATGAGTCTATGTTACATAAAGTGTGTTTTCAAAATCAATTTCCTTATTCACAAATAATTTCTAAAAATAAGATTAGCGTTAAATCGAAAAGAAAAATGAGCATCGTTGGCATCAACGATTTCGCTTTTGCTATCAAATAAACAAGAAATTTAGATATTTTAAAAAAATCTAGATGGGCTCTAGCACATAATACCTCAAATGTCATTTTCAGAAATATTTAAAGCATTGACGTAAAGAAAACTAGTATAATGTATATAATTCATCTCTCTGTCAAGAGAACAGGAATTATAAGTGTAAAGAAAGCACAATTTCATTTATCGTGTAAGAAAATGATACTAGCCCGTTTAATTTGTACGACGCCATTTTTGAAAAAATATTTTGCATCTGATTTATAGAGATGTGAGTTTCTGAAGTTAAGAGCCTACGCACGCATAGTCACTCACGTGTAATTTTAGTAAATGATTGCTTCAATGACACAATCACTCGCAGAGAACTTTAATTATTGTCATTGTTTTAAGAAAAAGACTGATAAAGTTAATGATGAGTATGATTTAACTCTCTCTTTTCAAAGGCGAAGGATAAGAAAAAGAATAATATCAAATGAAAAAAAACCAACAACACTAACAATAACAAAAACAACAAACAAACTAAAACTAAAAAAACAACCCCAAACCAACAACACTAACAATAACAAAAACAACAAACAAACTAAAACTAAAAAAA